>BQNB010203528.1:0-10756 GCA_026074375.1 Tanacetum coccineum | reverse complement strand
TTGGAAATTTCGTATTTCGCTTCAAAAGTTACACATTTCGCTTGAATTCAGAAGACTGCACATTTTGCTTGAAAGAGAACATATTTTTCTTGAACTCAACATATTTCGCTTGACCTTAACACTGCATATTTCGCTTGATAAACATATTTCGCTTAAAGTCAATCTTGCATGTTTCGCTTGAAATTCAATCCTTCATGTTTCGCTTGATTTATATTTCGCTTAAACTAGCTAAACTAACCCGACACGACTATAAATGATAAATGTAATTCTGGATTAGTCACCATATTTTAGGGCTAACAAGTTCTTTCTAATAGGTGTTTTAAACTGTAGTAACAAAACAGTTTCTAAATTGCTTATTTGATTAAGATCTTTTTAACAGCTTTTAAGAGTTGTTTTTGTGTTGTTATTTGTGTTAGAATGCAGTAGTTAAATGCCCATTTAGTTTACCTTTGTGTTAGACAAAATCTGTCATTTTATTTTCTAAGTCAAAAGCCCTTTTTCATTTTAAAAATTAGTTTAGTTAAAATTGCTTTTAGGATCTGAAATTAAGAGCATAAGCTCATTGGTTGGTGATTTTCATCTGTTTCAGCTTATTTTAGCTTTTACAAACTCTTTTCATGGTTTAATTTAGGCCTACACATACCTAGTTGTCTTTTTAGGAAAAACCAAAAAGTAGCAAATCAGTGTGATACAACATTTTCATCAAGCTTTTTCCTAGCTTATTTAAGTTTCAAACTGTTTTCTAATTGTTGATTTTAGTAGCTTGTAGGTCAAAGTTTTTAGGGGTATACCTCATTAAGCCATAAGGATCCACTTAAGGGCTTAAAAATAAGCCCAAAAGTGCCCTTGTGGCTGTTTTGTCTGCCAGTGTTGCCCACTTTGCTTATTTGCTCTTTTTTTTACTTTTCTGCCTATTTTCAATTGCTTATTTTGTTTAAGTTTGCTTATTAGGTGTAGTGTACCATCTGTTTTAGCTTATTTTTCAATTTCACTAGCTTATTTGTCCTAAATTAGCCAAACTGTTAAGCCATTTATCACTTAGTGTAAAAAAGCTCATACTGTCACTTTTTCTTTTAGCTTTTCCAGCTTATTTTTAAGTCTATAAAAAAGTTGCCTTTTTTAAATTTGCTTATTTTTTAGTTATAAAACTTTTTCAAAAAAAAATGTTCAAAAATAAAAACGTTTGGGAAAGGGGAAGTCAAGGGTGAGCAGGGCTCGAACCCCTGACCTCTACCCTCTCAACCAAACGTCTTAACTCACACACCCAACACCACTGCGCCCTTGGGACTTTTTCGTTATAAGTCCCAAGTGGTTTGTATTTAAGGGCTTTTTAGCCCTTAAGCTTTTCAGCATCTTTTAGCTTATTTACGGCTTATTTATAAGCTGTTTGTCCAAGTTCGTATTTTTCTTAGGTTCTTCATAGCTTAAAGTAATTTCTTGCATTTTTTCAGATTTTTCCAATTTCGTTTAGTATTTTTTATAATTAATTTAGATAAAATCTGTTTTTAATTCATAATAAATTAAATAAAAGTCAAAAAAATATAATTCTTTTTTTTAAAATTTTCTTTTATCATTTAGCACTTAGGAAAATTAATTTTGATTTCGTAGGGTTAAAATTTTAGATTTTGAATTTTTAAAGAACGGGATTAGATCCCGTTCACGTTTTTCGTGATTTTAAGCTTTAAACGCTTTCGTTTTTGGTTTAGTTTTCTTAGTTCTTGCATTTTAGTCAATTAGGACTTATAAGAGTTAAAAAGATCATTTTAGGATTTAATTTTGATAAATTAGTTTTTTTAGTCGCGTTTTTACGTTCCCGTTTACGTTTTTAATTTAGTAATTGCTTTTGTTTTTAGTGTAGATTGCATTAATTTTCCCGTAGATTTAGAAAACCAAATCCAAATTTGTTATATTCAAACATCAAATGTCAAACCGACTCTCGACTTTCCATTGCATTCCTCGTTGGGAAACGACCCGGGTAGGTTTTTAGGGTTTTGCTTTGGATAAAAGTGAAATCTTTTGAAAGCCTCACGGAATACTTACTTATCTACTATTATTGATAGTATCCTTACGTATTTATATTATTATTTATTACGTATTTGGATCGAATCACTCCTCGTGACGTTCCAGACTTGTCTTACGAGAGCTTTCTCCTATCTTAAATTCTTGAGGTAGGGCAGAAGTAGAGGAGGATGATCAGTCACGACCTCGTTTCTTAAGTGGCAATATTATTACCTCAGAGAAGAAGATGAAAGAATTCTTGAGGATTTAAATATTGGAGATAGCATTGAAGATGTAGGGCACAAAGAGCAAAATATCTTAAAATTACCCACAATACCATTACCCATTTGGTTGGTGGTGGTATAGGTGATTCCAATAGCTAGTATGCATTGCATGACCTTCATTAAATGGGTCTAATAAAAAGTGAAAGATTGGTGAAGTATTGAAACTAACCAAATGAGTAATTTGAAGAGTAGAATAAGTCTTTTTCTGGTAAAGCTGGGACTCATAGTCGGGGAAGCCAGGATTATAGTCTGAAAAGTTCTGGGAAATAAGGCATCCTCAATATTGGATAATAAGGTGGGGGAGAGATAGACATCGCTTGTGAACAACCCAGGTGGTAAATAAATAAGTTATTTATTATAAATAGTATAATTGTGATTTATTTACATACTATTTCAGAAGATGTTGTGGCACGGAGGATTTCTTTGATGGAAAAAAGAAAAGTAGTTATTGTTAAGGGTATGCCAAACCTTGATTCTCTATATCTTGGCTCTTGATACCAATCTATAACACCCCCATTTTTGACATATAGCAGCGGAAGCTAATCTGGGGTATTATTTCATAGTACAACAGTCATAATCATAGAAAACGACTCAAAAGAGACGTTTTTAAAAGATAAGTTATCATTCATTATTTCATCAGAGTTTTTACAAACAGAGGTCCCAAAATCTACATGAAAACATAAAGTTTGAATGATAACAATTTAGCCATCTTCAAGTCCGTGCCACTCCGTGCCATAAGTTGCTCAAATACCTGAGATAAACATGCTAAAAAGGTCAACACAATGGTTGAGTGAAATTCATAGGTTTATGGTAAACAGTTTGAATACAAGTTCAATAGTGGGTTACGTTGTTATACACACATAAGTGTAATAATTGCAATGAGTACAATTATTATAGAAAACAGTATTATTGCCCAAAGCTCATACACCGAGACCTTGAGATAATCAATAATCACAATAAGTTGCCCCAACGGGTGCCTTTGCCAAACACCCGTATAGTGTTTCAAATGAAGTGCGTTTGGTTACCAGAAAGTATAGGTACACCAACGGGGAAGCTCAGTCCTAAATAGATCTATTCACAGCATTCGCGCTTACTCCGAAAAGTAATTAACGGTTCATGATAGTGGGGTCTTAATGGCAAAAGTAAGGACTTAGGCAATAATATATCAGGATAGCATACAGTTGGAAAAACACTCGTATTCATGGTTTATAGCATGTATCCCCCTCGCGGGTTTATGAAAACATTAGAAGATTTAAAATGCGAGGCTATGAACTCACCTTAACAGGGAAAATCTGATTGATGGCAAAAGTATATCAAGTGAAAGTAACGGCCTCGTCACGCAACCTGGGGTAATATGTCAAGTCTTAGTGTGATTGTTTAGGTTTCAAAACTTTACAGAGTTTAACATACATATTTGATTTATTAATTTATGGAATTATTATATCACTGTTCGGGCTATCATAATTCAGAGGTCATGCAGTATCGTTTGAGGAGCCAGGGCACTTTAAATCGTAAACCCAGCAAACTCGTCAAAACAAATACCCAAATGGAACCCCTCACATGAAATTCCCTAGTAACGTGATACGATAAGATTTTTAAGTTTCTTCAAAAGCTAGTCGATGATAAATTACGTTAGATATATAACGTAATTGATTTATAATGCGTCGATCGATGATTAATAACGATTGATGTGTCGGGTTTTAATGAAATCGAGTTTTATAATATTAATATATATTTTTATAATTTATATAAAAATATTATATTTTATATTTTTAAGTTTGCAAAAATGGCAATAAATACCCTTGATTTATAAACTTTTACAAATTTAGTCCTTTATATATAAAGTATATATAATTTAAACCTTTAACTTTGAAACTTGGCAAGATAGGTCCTTATAGTTATAACTTTGGAATAATGACATTTTTAGTCCCTCTAGTTATAAATTTCATAAAGTTACGATATATACCCCTATGCATGAAAACATTTGCAAATCAAGTCCAAAAATTCATAATTTTGATATTTTTGAAATCCAAAAGAGTTTTGCAGGTCATGGCTTATTAGAATAAGCTAAAATAAGTAGAGTTTACAAGCTTATAGCTTATGGAAAGGGCTTGTGAACTAGAAAATCCAAAACGGGTTCGTTTTGTTTAGAAAAATCAACCCGATGGGTTTAAGCTTTTAAGACACGATTTAAAGTTTATAAAAGTGATAATAGAGCTTATTAGAATAGATTATCATAACAGCTTATGACTTTTGCTTATAGATTTTATAAAAATGAGCTTTTAGGGTTTTAGGGTGCATTTGGTTTTAGGAAAAACCAAACCGATTGGGTTATGGTTCAAAGCTTCTAACAAGATCTTATATATGATCTTAGGAAAGCTTATTAAAGATTTAAAACAAAATATTAGCTTATTGAACAATATTTTGAGCTTACTTGAGCTTATAAGGATCGAATAAGGGTTTTTGGGTTCGCACGCCTAGTAACGACTTCAAGGGCTTCTTTATCTTGGTTCTTGGCTTCAAATCTGCTTGTATCTCCTTCCTTGATCTTTCTTGATCTGCTTTGATCTTGTTAGAACTCCATTTGAGTGTGTATTGAAGTTTTGAGGTGTGATTTGAAAGAGTGTGTATGTTTCAGTTTATATAAGGTTCGAATGGGCTTGGTGCCTAAGTTTTGATGTTTGATTAGTGTCCTAGCTAGTTGAGGTAACTAAGGGAGGCTATATGGTGATTCTTATAAGCTAGGAAGATAGCTATGAATGGTGGAGGGTGGTGGAAGGTCACGGCTAACCAAGGAGGTGACAAACCACCTTGGTGCCCAAGTTGGTGACGTGGTGATGATGGTGGTGTAAGGGAGGTGCTAGGGTGGTTGCTTAGTGAGGTCATGGTGATGCAATAGTGGTGCTTAGGTGCTTGTTTAAGAGTTAGGGGCGTTTGGATCATGGTTTTAAGATTTAGGGTTTTTGGGTATAAATAGGTTTATGATTAAGGTTTAGGGTTAGGATTAAGAATAATTTAGGGTTTAAGATTAAGGTTTAGTGTTAGGATTAGGGTTTAGGATTAAGGTTTAGGGTTTAGGATTAAGGTTTAAGATTAAAATGAATTAGGGTTTTAGGGTTTTAGATTAGGGTTTAGGTTTTTAGATTAGGGTTTTAAGATGATTTAGGGTTTAGGTTTAGGGTTTAGAAGTTGTGCATTAAGTGTTTGTATGTTGTGTTTAAAAGGTGGTAAGAAATTAGAATGAATTTGGAGGGAAAATGGCAAAGTTTGAATTTGTGCTTCATGGATTTGTACATTGAGCTTAAATGAGTTATACATTGACTTGGAGGGAAATTATATGTCAAATGTTGTGCATTGTACACTTGTACACATACTTGAAGGCTTGCACATTCATTTTATATGTATACATTACATATAATTATGGTTTTTGTATAAATAGTTAAGGATAAAGTTGTTTTATATTACGTTGTAAATGGTGATTGTTAAAATGGGATAATGTACTTGGTACAAATGATATTAAGATATAGACTTGACATATTAGGATGTTTACATGATATAAACATAGATATAGATGTCATAGGTAGGTTGTGTGAGCTCGTTTACTTTAGAGATGCAAGTTACGTTGCATAAAAAGATAAAGCAAAAATTTCCCTGTAAAAATGTGGTATATATAATAGATGGATATTACAGTACATCTAATTTAATAGATGGATAATTACATTGATGAAAATTACAGGTTGTTATACCTAAAAACCTTAATCTCCTTAGATTCATGATTTTATGTGTATATAATGGCTATGTACTTAATCACCATCTAGGAAACCTATTTAACTTGTAAAATAGATTTTTATCCTTGTTATGATTTGGTGTGCTTTTACACGTTATATGAATGTTAATATCATGTAAGAATGGATGTATAAGTATTGCACAAGTGTGATTTATGTATAAAAAGTAAATATAAACAATTTATCTAAAAAGTATACTTATGAAAGTTAATGAACAAATAAGTATGTAGACTTATGGATCTTGTGATTCTTGGATAATCTTTGGACAAATCATGGACTAAGGACCCTAAGTATGTAGGACATGTGATATTAAGTGTTGTAATAGACTGTAACAAGTGTATAAACTGGTAGAAAGTTACAAAATCATGTTTAAACATGTTTTTAACAAAACAAACCTCAAAGGGTTGATCAAATTTGAATTTTACATATTTTATTTTATAATTTTATAAAATAACTACATGTTACAAGGGATGAGGCATATAAAGAACTTGAAAAACGAATTTATAACGAAGGAGATACGGCATTTGCAAGTTACGCGATAATAAACGCGTTTATAAATGAAATTTTATAAAAACATTAAGAATCATTATTTTTCTCAGATAGTACATATTTTTAGGATTCCAAAACATTAAGAATCATAATTTTTGGATCAATAACGAAGGAGTTATGAATTACGCAAGTTTACGATAATAAATACTTTTATAAAAATAATTTTATAAAAGTTACTGTTCACATCAGATATATTTATTTTGAAAACATCATTAATTTGATAAAACTTTTAATTACAAAGACGTACTCGAAAGAATCACTAAAAACGGAGTTAAAACGAATAAACTACGACGTTTACGAGTTTACGATAACAAAATTTATAAAAGCCCATGAACAGTAAAAAGCACTGTTCACCAGAGGACTCAAAATATGAAAATGTAATATTTTGATACATCGTCTTAATACGAGAACGTGGACGTAAAGAACATACCAAACGGGCTTAAAACGAGAAAGATACGCACTATTTTATACTTGTGCACTATTTTCTGACGTGAATAGTGTTGGTTCGTTTTTAATATAAATTTTTGCGAAACATTTTAGAATCACTTACATAATATTTATACATGTCTTAAACTTTATAAATATTATTCTACAAGGGCGATTGAACTATTTATTCGATTATACGAGTACAATTACACGATTATTAGTTATCAAATGCGATTCAAATGTTATTTCACAAACGCAACTAGATGGTGATGTAGCTATGTAGAATTATATATGGTATTAGTTAATCAAAGTGCTTAGTACTCATATGACCTATAATGAATTAGGTTTCATTCGAGCGTTTTAGTGGCGCATTTTCTATTCTGTGATATACGTTGTTATTCATTCACTCGAGGTGAGTTTATAGCCCCACGTTTTACTTGTTTTACATATACTTTACAACTTTTGGGGTGAGAACATGCTTGTTACCGAACTCATTTACATGGTTGGTTTGAATTTATTACATGTGCATTTACAATTCGTTTTACAAACTGGTCTACATACTCAATTACTTATTTTGGGACGAAATACATTGCTTGTTTCACTTTATTTTTGAAAACAAGGACATTACTTTACTTTTAACCAAATTTATTAACGGATTAGCTTAAGCCGGATAGAACTTGAATTACCTAGAGGGTGAGCGCTAATGATATGAAAATAGAAATATTCGGGTGTGACAACCTGGTTTGCGGGGGGAGGGTGGGGGAGGTGGGTGTAGGGCGGTGGTGGGAGGGGGGGGGTAACACCCGGCAAACGAACGTTTTAGCATGTCGGAGCACTCAAATTTATCGAACTAACGAACACTTTAGGTTCCTTGAAATAAAAAGGGCGATCACAAAACCTAAAACGCACCATAAACCAGAACAAACGCGAAAAACTACCACAAAGTAAACTCCCCACATTGCCAACAATCCAAGCCAATCCTCACTCTTCCCACCCACCAACTCCCCCTCTGGGTACCCCCACACACAAGCCCCAAAAAAATTTTCCTAAAATTTTCATTCCCATTACCAATCGCACCTAGAACAACACTAGAGGAAACACACCCAAACGCAACCTACTAATATGAATATCGCACAAACGGCAATCTCAAGTTACAATTTCCGCCCAAACACAACGTCAAATCAAAACCAAACAAACCAACAACCCGAAAATGTTACCAACAATTATAGCAAACAAACCAGACATACTTAGTACAAACACTAGGATCAACATTAAACTTAAAAACAAACCTATGAACACACACCACTATTAAGTTTGAACTTTTTAAAGCAAGTAATTCCCTCAAGGTAAATAAAGAAGCTGTGGCTTGATTGATGTGTCATTGGAGTGGTCTAAATAAATAAATATATAATTTCTAAACGACACAGGTTAGAGGTCGTTCTCTCATGATCATAAGCATGGTATTTGATGAAGTGTTAACTCTGGGATGGCCCAGTGCCAACGTATTCCTACCGCAGGCGACCCAATACTTGGAGGTGTTACAGAAACCACAGATTGCTTGTGATAATGACTTATGGTAGTAAAGGAAGTGGAGGTAGGTTTTTTGTTGGGATATGGTATCGGAATAGGGATAGTGGTATGTTACATTTATTTGAAATGTTTCGTGATTGTTTATTCCTTATTTTAAAAATTAGTGATCTAAAGAAATCCATAGAATATATTGACTGAAAAAAATTATTAAATTATATACCATGAATACATTTAATTTTTTTTTTAAGTAAATTGGCCAAATTCGAGCATCTTGAGAATTTTCATCATTCCTTTTTTTTGAGAGGAGGGCATTGAAGGTACTTTGCAAACTCGCAGTATATTGGCATATATAGTAGTATAGTATATAAAAATATAATATATATGAATAATATATAGACAAATGCATGACAATAAGTAGAGGAGTGATGAAACCAAGCACGATGATTTATAGTGGTTCGGTCATAAAACTTTTCACCGCCCTACTTCACTCCTTGAGTTCCTTACTCGATAGTTCCTTCATTATTTGAACAAGCTATGTTCTTGACGGATAAAACCATACAACGTCGTTTAAGCTAACTATCGAGTTCTAACTAGCTAGGTAGAACCAACCTTTCTCTTAATGTGTTTTGAGAAACACTAACCTAACTCACTCTAGTATAATGGTGAATATGACTTTTGAGTATAGTAGCGTAATATGATAATACAACAAGGTTGCAAATACAAACTATAATACCACAAAAGACTAACTTTTCTTGTATTATTCCCTTGCTAGAGTCAATCACTTCTAATGGGTTAAAACAAGCTAATGATCAAAGATTATTATGAATGAAAGCTTTTAGTAATGTATGAGATGTGTTTGCAAGGGGTAAGTCAAATGGTAGCAAAATAGCTTGTTTAAATAGGTAAAAACAGATTTTTCACATGCTTACATAGATCCAAGGATCTTTACAGGACCCATGAGTCTACAGGATCCATGGTTCTACATATTTCAAAATGCATAACCGTTCTGAAATATCTTTTAACTTTTATTTGCATTGTTTCCTTTTTAGATTGCTTAGGGAAAAGTTAAAGGAAAACATTTGATGGTTTCATTAATTATTAAATTATTAAACACTCAAAGGTTAAAAACGGTTTAAGTGATACTAGCAGGGTACCCGCGTGTTGCAGCGGCGGGTACCTTGTAATTAAAGTTTAGACGCCAACAAAACAAAAAGGAACTGATTAACCGAAGAATAAAAAAATGATCTCAGTTCGACCCAATTCACCTTTTTTTACCGGTTTTGTCTAGTCATCTCCGTTTCATTTTTGAACGGATTTTATTGGCTAGAAAAACCGGTGGCGACTGTGATTTCTGGTTAAACCCGTTGGTCCGGTTCAGTTTTCAAAACCATATGTATCATCAACTTGTTAGTATTTAAATTGTTTTAAGCTTTGTATGTTTTATTAGCTTGTACAATGTGTATAATAACATGTATTTTTCATTTTAGGGGTGTTTTTAAAGTAACATTAATTAGTGTATTTAATTAGTTTATACTTGTAACATATGCGTGGATGAATAAATGTTTACATTTTGCTTTAATATATGTATTTTTTAGGGGTGTTTTAAAAATAACATTAATTAGTGTATTTAATTAGTTTATACTTGTAACATATGCATGGAGAAATAAATGTTGTACATTTTGCTTTAATATTTGTATTTGTTAGATAGTTGATTTTGTGGCGAAAGGTTGCTTTTAAGGATTGTACATTATGCTTTATAACTTGGATTACTTAATTTTTTTGGAAATTAAATGAAAAGAGAGTGTCTAATTTGCTTTATATGTAGTATAGATAATGCAAAAACACATATTATGTTTTCCTTATTTGTTTTGGATTATTACAAGAGTTGTAATTCTTTATTTCAGTGAAAGATGATGTTTGAATTACTTCCCTAAATAGAAGATTCTAGCTAGTTGTAAAATCTATAACCTATATAAAAGAAGGTATTTGAAACTTTGATCTTGAAGCAAAAAAAGAAGAAAACGACACCTGGATAATATCAAAATAATCAATAGCTTATATTCATTCATATTCTCTTTCCACATTTAATGTAAACAAAACCTAAAATTATAAAATAAATATGTTAAAATTCGAATTTGATCAGACCCTTTGAGGTTTTTATTAAAAACATGTTTAAACTTGATT
>BQNB010203527.1:0-10756 GCA_026074375.1 Tanacetum coccineum | reverse complement strand
TTAGCCTAGCATGTTAAAGATAAAGCAAGAACATAGACCAATCAAATAACACATAGACATATTGAATGATTAATGATAAACAATCTTACTTGATTAAAACATGGAGTGAAGGTTGTTGCAATAGGGTTTTGAGGCCCTAAAATGACCTAAAAAGCTGCTAGAATGACTAGGGTTCGTCTCTCAAAAGTTATACAAAGTTACACACTTAAAACCCTAAAATCAGTTTAATATATATAGGAAAATCGCTGCGACTGCGTCGCTTTGAAGTCCTAAAACCGTCGCCACGTCTCTACGCTATATGAACACGATTCTTCAAGAGATTTTGTGTAGGTCTGTAATCTTGTCCGTTTCTTCTTCAAATGAGCCCAAGTCACGTGTATTTCCTCCAAATGCCATCCAAGTGATAAAAACCTAAAAACAAATGATTAAGCACATAATCTGAGCATATTTGCATGATTTAAGGGGTTAAATGACCCTGAAATAGTGTATAAAATGACACCTCATCAGCTTTTCACTTGCTTCTACTCAATTTAGCAGTAACTCAAACTATTCATGGTAATCCTTGATTGTTCCATCTTTCCCCGAGTTCTTCAAGTCTATTAATGGATCATCAAACACAAAATCAAACCTCTTAATGGCTTCCTTCTCATACAATTCCCATGAGCATTCATCACTGAATCTTTTACAAAACTGTTGATGCCAAATTAAAGCCTTAGCATACACATGCATTGATGCCAATACAGTTTTATCCCTTTCTCCAATACCATCAATTTTGAAGAACTGATTACACCTATAGATCCATCCCTTAACATTTTCCCCACTAAACTTAAGGGATTCAATTTTAGCCATTCTTCCATAACTATGATTGCCATTTATGTAATGTGGACATCCACCACCACTTTGATTGTGACTACCACTATTTTGAGCATTGTTACTAGTACCTTCACCATTCTTGAGTTTACTGTTCATCAGAAACTACCCTTTGATTAATCAAGAAACTGTTCATTCATTCTTTGATTTCAACAATGTTAGCCCTGAGTTCATTAACTAAATCTTGTAGTGTTTCCAAAGTAGGAACAGGGGTGAGGATGTTATTTCTTGTGGAAAGCTCTAATAACCGTCGCTACTTCTTCTTCTTCTCCTTCTTTTAAGCAACATTTATTAATAATGAGGGTGTTCTTGATCACTTAAACCATACTCCAGTAACCATAGGTTTAACAACAGAGGATTTAATCAAACTTGAGTTGTTCTTTTGGTTGCTAAGTATGTTTGAAACTGATCAAATCTTTAACAGAATTTCAACAAACTTAGCCAGAATTGTAATAACTTCGTCGAAGAAGATGATGTATATGACTTGATACGTACTAAATGTAAAAGATATGTTTAATCCAGGATTTAATTCGAAGATCAAACTAGTAAAACAACCAGGAATTCATGGTAGAAGAACAGAATTCGAAATTGAATTAAAAATGATGAGTTGTTACAGAGTTTGTTAGAGATTACAAGAAGGAGAAGGAGAGAATTTGATTTACAAAAGTGATAACCAAAATGAAATGTAGAATGAACTATCTAAAGGGAATGTTTTGGCGCCTTTTTCAGTTAAGTCTGTTATGGGAAGCACACGTGCACCTCACGTGTGTGGTATAAAACCTCACACGTGCCCCTCACCTGCCATAACATTTTAAACGTATCACATATATTCTTTCAAAATTTTGTTATACTAGCAATGCTAGCCGATCACAACAAGTGTCAACCGATAATGACGCGTAGCTCAGTTGGTAATGGGTGGGGGCATATTTGCACCCAACAAGCACAAGGTCAAGGGTTCAATCCTTGACACCCCCATAGCCACAACCGCTAAGTTAGTCATGTATGCCTTCCACATTATGGAAAGGCAGCCGGTTTGGGTTACCGTTTATTAACCTTTTTGCACCCAACAACAAGTGTCAACCTAGCTAGATTAGGGAGTTTATATCAGTTTATGCATGTTGAGAACATTGAATTCTTTAATTGACAGGCCGCTATCCGAAGCTATTTTTATGCGGGTTTCTCTGCTCAAAGGACCTTTGCTGAGGTAATTCCCTATTCGTTACGCTTGTTCTCAAATGCCATTAATAAAATTAAGAAAAAAAGTTTAAATTCATTTGCGTCTCCATATAGGTATGTAAGGTTGAGCATATTCACCCAAAAACCGACCAGACCTGACAAACTGACAGAAACCGGGTTGAACCGAACCAAACCGACCTTATTCGGTTTGATTTTCTGTTTTCTATATTTATTTTGGTCTGGTCGGTTCGGTTCAAAACGACACTTATTGGTATAATGCTCGGGATAGCATTAGCTAATTGCATACAAGCTTCAACACCTTTGGCTCTTGCTTCTTTTGGTGCGGTGACTTGGATCCACATGTTTTACAATCTCAAATCTTATTAGTCCATTCAACTAAGGAGTTCAATTAAATCCTTATTGTGCAAGTACTTCCTTTTCACTTCCATTCTTAATATAAGGAAGTTCCTTTACCTATAACACACAGTAGAATGATTAATGAAGTGTTGATCTATAAAACTTGGCACCTTTTAGAGTTATGTCTGTTTCTAGTATTTTATACCCAATATGCAGGCTTGGTTTTTGGTAAACATCTGCTAAGCGGTCTTGTTCCTTCGGTTAAAGAGGTCAACGATAAAGAGCCCCTTTTCCCTGCTCTGCCACTCCTTAGTGTAAAGCCAACAAGCAAAGTAAGTTATCGAATATAGACCATTTTTCTTTATATCTATAGAATATATAGCTTTAAAATAGTAAAATTTTCTTACAAACCTTATCTCAACCGTTTTGACTTATACTATATTGACCCGCTACAACCAAACCCGTCTGACCTGTTACTGAACATACCCATTTTGTCAAATCAACTGAACTACATCATTCTTTTTTGTCTCTTTTTGGGTAACCATGGTTTCCGATCTTTTAGCCGACTAATCCATTAGGTTTGAACCCACTGCCACACAAACTCAAACCACGTAAAGCCCTCTCTTTTTAGGAGTTTGGTGTGGCCACTTCAAGGTTGTTTGCACCTAGCAGGAATTGAACTTGATAACCACAACTCCCCTTGCCACTAGGACACCCTTGAGTGGTTGAATATGATAGTAACCCAAACACCATGTTTTTGTCCCTCTAGGCACATAATTGAGTACGTTCACCCGAAGGTAAAAAGCTGCTGCTACCATTAAACAATGTCTACATATCGGTTCAAAGCTCTCCGACATTGTCAAAACCAAAAGGGATGCACATGCTTTACTTAACTTGTACAGAAGCCAAGGCCACATCCTAACTCCCCATAAAGGAAAAGTTCGTGTACGCAAACTCTGACCTCTATTTTCATCAGCTTTACTTGTTATTTCATTCTTGGGTTGTCATGAAAAGAAATCGATGTACTTTCATCAAAAATGCGGTTTAGTTCTTAAGCAGTTTTTGTAGTTGATTCGGTTACAAAAGAAATAAACTATATGGATGTAATCGGTAACTAAGTTGGAAAGTTTGAGTATTTAAACCACTCATGTAATAAGAAACTAAGACTTAAACGTTTTTTTAGTGAAAGTATGTACAGTTTATTTTCCTTCTACAATAACCCTCTATTTTTAGTAGAGTAATATTTTAAACATAAATAAATTGAACAGGTGATATTGAAAGATTTATGTACACCATAAGACATGCTCATTTCGATGTTCCACATGAGTTACCTTTACTGGTTGGAGAAAAACACCGGTCTTAATTCCATAGGCATATCTGACGATTATGGGCTTGGGGGAATGCTGCAAATATCATTAGAATTTATAGAAAGGGAATTTAATCATGCTAAACGTGACGGGGAGCATGTAGGTTGGGTAACCGACAGTTTTATAGCTAGGCCAAAACCTCATAGAATGCGACCCGACTACTGATAAACATTTCGCATAACATATACAAAAGTTAGTTGTAGAGAATTTGGAATGAATACAGATTACAGGAATAGTGGATTTTGGAATGATAAGTTAGATTACAAGGTGATCAAGAATTGTACATGCTAACCTTAGAATGATTGTTGTTGATTTGGATGCTTCTTTTTTTGATTCTATAATCTTTCATGTATGGCTAATAATAGTTAAAATACCCAAAAATCGGCTCATTCATATGAGTATCGACATGTCTAGTAGTGGCTCGTTTACTTTGTTGTTGGTCTGAGAGGTTACATATCATGCTAATGTTAACTGACGATTCTTTGGTTGATATTAGTCAAATGTGGAACTACTTATTTCATCAATGTTAATATTAATTGATGACATGTGGTTCAATATTGTTCATGTCAACTGAGTATCGTTAATTAAATGTTGATAGTCGTTTATATGTATGTAAATTTGGCAACGTATTTCTGATATGTTTAACTCAAACAATGGTTCAGGAGATACGAGTAATGTGACATTTGGTGCAATATAGAGGATCTACTCGACTACATATTGCCCTATATTCATAATACCTCAGTTTTCCCCCTCATATTCGTAATACCTCAGTTTTTCCATAGCCCTTAATGGTAAGTAAGTCAGTAACCAATGTTAGCATGGCAGATTATCATTATCTAATCAATAATTAGTTGTTAAATTGATTAGTCAATCAATTAGTTGTTAGTCATTATCTAGTCAATCAATATTTTGTCAAGCATTAATTAGTTGTCTATCCACATAGTCTTGTACCCTTATAAATTGTAACGAATGATGAATGAAAGAGGACACACAAAGTTTCACCATTCAATATGGTAATCAGAGCAAAAACCGATCCTCTCCTAATTTCTCTCTAAAAAGTCGACCTTCTCCCTAAGTTCTCTCTATATCTCTCAAGTACTATCATCTCCAATTGTATCCTTTTTTTATCTTTTCTTCACCTAAATCTTCAATTCTAGCAGCCATTGTTGACTTTATTTGGTTTCATATCAAATAAAATCAATAGTTTAATCGATTGGTTAAGAAAAAAGTGTATCACATCACTTTATTTCAATATGTTCACATGTACCCTAGCCCAATATGTGGGCCCACAAGACTATTGTTACCCAACAGTTTACACTACAAATGCATTACAGATTTTCGCATCCCGGTCAAGATATACTCGATCCCGCTCCGGCGATTTATGCATCCAAGCCTACTACTCTACCAAGTGCGTTTAGCACTATGCCGCTGCAAGACTCGACTTGGCACATGGATACAGGTGCCTCTTCTCATTTAAATTTTAATGCAAGTAATTTAAGTACCATTTTTGATAAACGCTTATTTCCATCTGTTCACGTTGGTGATGGCAAGTCTATTCCCGTCACCAACACAGGCCATAGCATTATTCCTTCCCATCATCGCCCACTTCATCTTCATAATGTTCTTGTAACCCCCAATATAATTAAAAATCTCATTTCTGTTCGTCAGTTCACTAGGGACAATAATTGTACTATTGAATTTGACGCCTTTGGTTTTTCTATGAAGGATTACTTGACTCGTCATATCCTCCTTCGATGTGACAGCTCGGGCGATCTCTATCCAGTTACCAAGCCGTCAACTTCTCCCACTGCTTTTCTCTCGACAAGTGCTTCCACGTGGCATCAACGCCTCGGACATCCGGGTGATCAAGTGCTACGTTCGCTTGTCTCTAGTCGTTTTATTTCATGTAATAAAGAAAAATCTTCACATATTTGTCACGCTTGCCAACTTGGCAAACATGTGAAGCTTCCCTTTCATAGTTCGGATTCTATTGTTGAACATTGTTTTGATATTATTCATTCTGATTTATGGACATCTCCCATTATTAGTTCTAGTGGTTTTAAATACTATGTCTTATTCCTTGATCATTTCTCTCATTACTTATGGATATACCCTCTTCGTTCAAAGTCTGACATGTTTGATAAATTTTTGCACTTTCGTAATTATGTTAAAAACCAATTCAAATGCGAAATAAAAAGCTTCCAATGTGATCATGGCGGTGAGTTCGATAACAACCGACTTCACACCCTCTTTGCCAAACATGGCATTCAACTTAGATTCTCTTGCCCTAAACATCCCAACAAAATGGCAAGACAAAACGAATTATACGAACAATCAACAATATCATTCATTTTTTACTTTTTCAAGCACACATTCCTCCCACCTTTTGGGCCGAGGCTATCCATCTGGCCACCTATCTACTCAACCTTCTACCTTTTACCGCAATTCACAATGAAATACCTTATACTCCCGCCTACGAATATTTAGGTGTCTATGCTACCCTCACCTTCACTTTCCACACAAAATTGCTCCACGAGCCACTCCTTGTATATTTTTGGATTACCCCACTTACCATCGTGGTTTTTGATGCCTAGACCTCGAAACAAAAAAAATTCCTCTCTAGATACGTCACTTTTGACGAAACCCAATTTCCATACCGTTTTATGACACCCTCATCCCTGCCTTCTTACACCTTCCTCAACCCCATACCTTCCCACCTCTTAAATACCCTCGCATCAGCCCCTATACCTCCCCCAACTTACGAAATGACTCAGCCCAACAATATGGCCATCCCTAATGCGGTGCTCAACACCCCATATTGCCCAACACCCTAAGGCCCAACTCCTACCGACCCATCACCTTCACCTCAATCCACTTTCCCAACTTCGATAGCCCACAACCACGCCAGCGGTCCATCTACTTTGGCCAAGGCGAAACGAATGATACAAACAATCAACAATATCATTCGCACTTTACTTTTTCAAGCACACCTTCCCCTCACCTTTTAGGTCGAGGATCTCCATATGGCCACCTATCTACTCAACCTTCTACCTTCTACCGCAATTCACAATGAAATACCTTCTTCTATTTCTCATATTCCTAAAAATCCATCTCACGCCTTAAAGGACCCAAACTGACGTAATGCTATGTACGATGAATATAATGCGTTGGTTAAAAATGTCACTTGGTTACTTGTACCAAGGCCTGCAGGTGTTAATATGGTTCACTCCATGTGGTTGTTTAAGCATAAGTTTCATGTTGATGGGACTTTGAGCCGTTATAAGGCTCGTTTAGTTGCTAACGGTAGTAGTCAGCAACTAGGTGTTGATTTTGATGAGACGTTTAGTCCGGTCATTAAACCGGCCACCATTCGCATGATCATTAGCCTTGTCTTGTCTTGTCAGTGGCCCATACACCAACTTGATGTTAAGAATGCTTTTCTCAACGGTGACTTATCTAAGACTGTGTACATGCATCAGTCTCCTGGTTTTGTTGACAATCGGTATCCTCATTGATGTGCGCTAAAACACACATTATTTGTACCCTGAAAAATGCTAATAAACAGACTAAATGCTAAAATATGAGTAATTATGTTGCAAATATGTTTGTATTGTATTTTTATGTCTTACAAGTACAAAGGATTGAAAACGAAGCAAAAACGGTAATAGTTACCATGCCACGTGACGTTTTCACGTTTATCAAGGTTCAAACAAAGTCGTCAATATTCCACAATCACATCATTGGAAAGAGCACGAAATTACGAGTCTAACGGTACCGGCCTTTTATATTTGATCATTTCCTATTTGAACCTTTCATGCCATTTTGAACCTTTTAATATTAAAAATCTGGCAGCAAATTAAAAAGGGGTTATATATTTTTTTGTGCAATATAAAGTGTAACTATGCTCTGGCATAGTGGTAATCTTGGGTACACTTGGGTATTCGACCGTGAGGTCGGGTGTTCGACTCCTAGGAGTGCTACTGTTGCGGTTATAGTTACCATGCGGTGGTCAATGGCGATCCCTAACCATAACGAGTCCTATGAGTGCTAACTGCTGCGTTAAAGTTACCATGCCACGTGCCCACTCTTGGTAGGAGACACGTGCAACCCGACCCAACCCATGACTGTGGCAACCCGACCGACCCGAACCATGCCCGACCCGACCCGAACCAGACCCGACCCTAACCAGACCCAACCGTTGACTGGCGGTCAACCACCGTTGACCGGTTGTCCGGAGGTGGTCCTCAGTGGTCCGCCGCCGTTGACCTTCGTTGACCGCCACAGTTGACCACCATTGACCGGTGGTCCGATGGTGGCTCCGGTGATGGTTGGATGGCCACGTGGCACCTATCGGAAGGTGTTACGTGGCATTCTAATCATGATGTACTAGGTATTGTAGCTGCAGGTACGAGGTTCGGGCAGTGGCGGTTACGAGGAACTGTGGCAGCTTGGGATCCGAGCCTATTATTGATTCTTCTAGAAGGGGGTACGTGGCACATGGTGATTGGTGGATCGGGAATTGACAACTGCCAATGATGAGGGGCTAGGAATGGGATCCCGATGTAATCATGCGTAATAACTAAGCAAATTATGAGTCAGTGGAGCAAAAGAAATGTCTTAAATGCCCTTAGATCTTGCATTGTGATTGGTTGGAGCTCTAAAATGACGAAAATGTCCCCACACTCTAATTGGGCCTATAAAACAGATGCATCAACAGCAGATGAGGGTGTTAGGATTTTTATTTTTATAGTTTTACTTTCAAATTTAGTGTCGTATTTAGCTTATTTAGTTTTTGCTTATTTCAATTTTTATAAAAGCTTTTCAAGCTTATTCTAGCTTATTGTAATAATCATTTTGTGCTTATTAATGAAGATGTTTGAGGTTGGTTAATTGCTTATTGTCTTTGCTTATTTCTTTCTCTTTCTTTTCTTTAGCTTATTCAATAAGCTCATTTGAGCTTATTATTTTTCATAGCTTATTTTCTATTTCAAATAAGTTATCTTCTAGCTTATTTGTTTGAATTTAAGCTTATAAATCTAGATAAACTTTTGCTTATTTCATTTTTTTCTCTTTTCTTTTCTGTTCTTTTTCCAAAAGTGCTTATTATTTGATTAAGCTTATGTCAAGATCATAAAGGGATCCGTAAGTGCTTAATCCTCGGCTTATTTATTAAGCTTTGTGTTTCCTAGATTTTGGTAAGCTTAATCTTAGCTTAAAAATTTTAAATAGCTTATTTTTATTTTTCTAGCTTAAAGTTGTTTACTTTTTGGCTTATTTACTTAGATCTATTCCTTAATCATACCCGATCCGCGTTCACTTGATTGAACAACTTAGTTTCGGGTGGGATAAGTTCTATATTTAGCTTATTGTCTTTAGATTTAATTCCTAGACTATTATTATTTGTCTTAACCTTTTGTTTGTCTTATTGTTGATAAATCTTATTCAACATTATGGCGAGGAGCTTAATGAGTTTGATAAGTTAGTTTTATATCATAAGTTTTTAGCTTATTTTGGTTCTCTAAGCTTGGTAGTGAATAAAGTTTGAAACTTTATGAACTAATTAAGTTTATAAGATCTAAATTTGAGAAAAACTTAAGTATATTACTTAGTTTATCAAATTGGGTGGTTTAATTTATTACGGTTTTGACAAATCGGTTCTACTTCTTTCCTAATTTCTATATTAAGTAGTTTAATTTAGCTTAAAAAATGTTTATGTTTGCTTTGTTGATTAGTGTTAGCTTAATTAATATGTGTAGTGAGTAGATTTTTATATATGCTTGTTAAGTGTTAAATTGTTTAGAGAATTAAGTGTGATTAATAAAAAGGGGAAAATATTGATTAGTGATTTTTATATTACTTAAATTATTGTTTTGGTTATTCGAGCGGGCAAAAGCCGTAAGAATAATTAGGCATTAATTTAGTAATCGATATCTTAATAAAAGTTGTTTTCAATATAAGCCAACGTTGTGAGAAGATAATTTGTTAGAAAGATATTGGTTCATCAATAAGGACTTAATTGTATGTTTAATTCACACTTAAGGATCTAATCAATACACTTAGCAAGCATATCTTTTATAATATATCGTTCTTCGTTTAATTGCTTGCTATTTGCTATCTAGTTTTCTATAGTTTATTTTTATTAAATCTTTAGTTTAAAACCAAAAACAAAAATATTCGATATTCAAGCATCAAACAAAATACTTTCGTGGATTTCAAATTCATCTCTCGTCGGGATACGACATCCGGGAGATAAAATATTGTTTGTCCTCAAGCAATTTTTATATCAAACGGGATACTCTCTATACTATTACTTATTTGGTATTATATGTATATATTATATATTTTACTCGAATTATTAACTGGATTTTAATTTGTTCTCCTAATTTGAGTTGCGTTTTGGTTTGTAGAAATTTTAGTTAGACCTCGTTTGTTTAGTTGAGTCGTGGGCCAACTTACACTAGTAGGAAGCGTTTGGTTTATTGAATTCTAAATGGGCCAAGATGTTAAATGTAACAGATTTAGTGTAATTGCAATTTTTGGTATACACGTGATTTATATGAATGTATATTATAATCACTTTCGCAAGTCTAAAATACATATCTTATCTTACTGGCTATTACTTATATATTTAAAATCGATATATGTATGTGTAATTTTTTATAAGTACCATGTATTTAGTTAGTAGTATACATATATTGTAAGGATTTATTATATTAACCAACCAAGCAACATCAATGCAATGAAATTCTTTATTATATTTCTTTATATACCCTTTGCATACCCTTTGCTTTACTCTTTCCCATTCCTTGGTTTGAACCATGCGCACCCTAATGCTTCGTTCTTGAGATTTTTATGAAAGGAAAAGAAAGTCTAGTAAAAGAAAGGACTAGAAAGGGTAGAAAAATGAAATGAAATTTTTTGTTGTATGAGTGTTCTCGAGATGATAGTAAACGAAAAGAAACAAAATGAGACATCATGTTCTCTAG
>BQNB010203524.1:0-10757 GCA_026074375.1 Tanacetum coccineum | reverse complement strand
TGTAAGCTTCTTTGAGGGTTTTCCCTTCTTTCTTGAGTGGACAATCTTTGGTGTAGTGGGGACCTTTACATTGTTTACATCCTACTTGAGCAGCATAAACTTTTTCATTTACCTTCTTGATTTCTCTTCCAAGATTGTTGAGTTGTGCTTGTATGGCTGCAAGTCCATCAGAAGTTTTAGTACTTCTGGTCCTTAATGTTCCATTGTGTTATTTTCTAGAGTATTCAGCCATTTTTTGGATGGCTACTTTCGTATCAACAGCAGTCTTTGATGGTATGACTCCTCTTGAATCAAGAATTTGTCTAGTTGGAACATCCAATCCATTATAGAATAAGACTACCTCCTACATCTCCGTTAAATAATGTTGAGGACACTTCATCAAGAGTTCTTTATATCGCTCCCAAGCTTGATAGAGATTTTTATCCGGTTCTTGCAGAAAGTTGTTGATCTCCTCTATTTTCTTTGCAGTACGAGCAAGTGGGAAATATTTGCTTAGAAACTTTGTTTTTAGATCTTCCCAAGTTGAATTTGAACCAGGTGGTTTGTTTCTTAGCCAATGACTTGCGGCTCCAGTTAAGGACATAGGAAAGGCTCTAAGCATCACTTGGTCTATAGTTATATTAGGGATGTAGAATAAATCCACGATCTCAAGAACTTTCTCAATATGTTCATTCGCATCTTCATGATCCGAACCGTTAAAGGTGTTGTCACGTAGTTCCTTAAGAAATTGGCCTTTCAACTCAAAATTATCCTTGACCTCGATCTTAGGCCTAACAACTCCCGATCCATAGTCGGCTCGAGTTTTGCTCATGTATTGTTCCATAGTTTTCGTAACTTCTTCCTTCGAATATTCTTCTTGGTCAGAAAATATATCGAAATCAGGCGATCTCGATTCGTCAAGACTTAGTGTCTTGAAGTGCCTCCTAGATGATTGAAATTCTCGTTTTGGATGCTTGAAAGGTGTAAATAGTTCCTTAGTCGAACTTCTTGTCATGCACTACCTGAAACAATGGATTAACAATCAGTAGGATGGGCTCAGGAGAAAGAAAACACAGATATACGGAAATTGAATGCGAAAAACCATATATGTTACTGTATCAGATAGTCAATACGCCATATTCAATGGAACTGAATACGCCGTATTAAACTTTTTGAACGAATATGTTGTAATGGATAGAAAGTTGGATACGCCGTATCCAATGGAAGTGGATACGCCGTATCGAGTTATCGACCAGAACAGTGTATTAGAGAAAAATAATTAAATACGCAAACAATTAAACACACTAATATACAAGCAAATATACAAAATTATACACTAATCTAAATTACACTAATCCTAAGGGTTAGATCTAATCTAATCTAATGCTAAAAACCAAAATATCAAATAAAAATCAAGATTAATTCTCACTCCCCGGCAACGACGCCAAAAACTTGATGTGTTGTAGTTAGGGGTGTGATTTGTGATTCAAGTTTTAAATTTATATTTTGCCGACTTAACCAAAAACAACACTTTAACGGGCAGTGTACCCGGTCGGTGGGAGTTTCGTGGTAAGTAGGGTGTCGATCACTAAGAGCGAGGAACACTTTCAATTTATTAATACTTTGGTTTTTCTAATCTAAGTTAGTCTAATCTATGCTAAACCTATGTTAATTCCTAAATCTAATGGATAAGGGGGGTTTTCAGTCTGAGAGACTGGCACAGGTTTTGTGGTGACTAAAACCAATTCAAGACACTAAAACACACGCAAGCAAATTAACAAAAGATAAAAGAGCGGTCTAGCCAAATATAAGAAAACTGTATTAACCATTATTAATCCAATCAGAACGTTGGTTTGTTTATTTAGTGCAATGATTACTTATCTCGAGGCGGCATATCATTCTTAAGACTTAGGCGTTACTTCTTCCTAAGACCTAGACACATAGAATTCTGTCACAATTAAACGCATCCGCATAAAGCATCCTTATTTGCTGATTATAATCTATCTTAGGGATTAAAGCAATGGTGATCTTGTTAAACCCTAGCTCATAGAGACTTTACCCACTTACTGCTTAATGACTCTTTATATACTAGTAGTCCATTGTTCAAGTCCTTACCAATGGAATAAGAACGTACTCGTTGATACCAAGTACACGTTGATACTAAGGTCACCTTATGACTCAACTAAACTCACAATCAAAGGGTGAAGATAGGTCGTTAATTGTGATCCTATTGGTCTAGATGTATAAATCACTATATGGAGAGCTATCTCGGCATCTAGATTACTTGGTCTGTATCACTAGATCCAGTTAAATGATAGGTCGCATACAAAAGCACGTAAACAAGTATGATGATAAACATAAACAAGCAATTCAATGATAAATTAAATAACTAAGAATAACAAACCAGACATTTAAGATTCATTAACAATGGATAATACCCGAAAGTAATAGGCCTTTCTAACGTCATTAATTAATACAAAAGTAAGGATTTAACGCCAAGGTAAAACTAACCGAGTTATCGATATGATACCAAAAACTAAAAGTTTAAAAAGTATAAGAAATTACTCGTTGTCTCTTATGGAATGTTAATCGGTTGGCTTCGACCTCTATTCTGCTTTTTCTCCTCTAAAAATTGAATTTTGTGGTTTATCTATCGAGGATATGATTAAGCACACTTAAATCGTTTTGAGGTTTATATTTATAAGTCTGAGCGGTTTTGATACGCTATCTAAAAAGTGTTGGTTACAGCAATATTGGGAGTTTTTGGAGTTAAGGACACGTTTGATATCTTCCAGAATATTTTATTCCTATATAGCTTGAATACGGCGTATTGCCTTTCCTGGATATGGCGTATTGGATCTTGTTTCCTTCGTGGTCTTTGGTGAGTGCAGGCACAGATACGCCGTATCTTCCTTGATGGATACGGCGTATTGGTCTTCAGAATAGTAATCTTTAAAATATCTTCGTTTAAAAGCTTCAGGAATATGTGCCCGTTTAGGTAACTTTCACATAGTACTCCTAATTTACTGCTAGTCTTCAAATATAAATGATTAAGTAACAATTCTTTGCAATAATTATACAAAATGGGTTAATTACATGGGATAAATGATGCTATAAAATAGACGTTATTTGATATCATCAAGACCCTCTTAACATCATTATTTGTTGTGACTTTATCTCCAGACTGCGACCTGTCGTATTTCGCATCTTCTTCATCATCAGATGACTCACTTTCATAAGAATCATTACAAATAAATGGATCCCAAGCTTCCAGTTCCTTTCCATGAACCTAATACACTGAACCATTCACAATGACTTTAAAACATTCAACAATTATCTCCTTGAGCTTAGTTTTCACACAAAAATGCTTACAAAATAAAGATTTTTTAGCTAAATCCTTTCATTCAACAAGGTCACCCCATTTAGATGCCACTTTAGCAAATGTATTACGGGTCCACACTTTTAGAGGCAAGCCTTCGAGAGAAATCCAAACGACTCTCTCATCACTAACGAAAGAGTTACAAGCTGGTTTCAGAGAGGAGAACCACGACCCCACACCTGTATGATTCAAAAGTTTCTCCTTGGCAGAGATAGAGACCGTTTCAATAAGGACCCATAAGCCTCCCAAATAAGTGAGTGACAAGTTTTGAAAACCCTCCTTTTCTAGAATAACATATAGATTAGGCATGGCTGTGATATCTTTTACTTTACCCATAAGAGACAAGCTAAAATCTCTATCCAAAATACACGAGTCATCAAGAATCAAAGATGAAAGAACCTGATCAGACATGACGTTATTCGTTTTACCCAATTTAAGAATAGAGACATAAGAACCTGGTGAATTCCTCTTATTAGCATTAGAGGGGTGAGAAGGAGCAGAAGGTTTACGTTCTTTATGAAAACGGGCAACATTTGCATAAAGATGGAAGCACCCAATCCAAATGGTGCACAAGTTCACGACAAGACAATCAATATTATCAACCTTAATAAACCGGACGAAAGCAAATCGCTTACCTGCTTTTGATTTCTTATAAGGAATGAAAGCATACAACGACTCCATAATCATTACACACCTTCCAAAGATCGCGAGCCGTAACGTGATCAGGGAAGTTAGTCACGAAAATTGATTGAGAAATTGATTGGGTTTGATCCTCCTTAGATCTATAAGACTTCCAATTGCCATCCCACATAATGAATAATCAAATTGGGACCCAAGAAACAGAAAACAAAACCTTAGGAAAAGAAACCCTAAATCGATTAGGGCTTGAAAGAAGAACATCAATGAATGAAAGAGAACTAAAAAGCATATCTAACAAAACACAACGAACGAACCCTAAAATATCAAACAAATCCCTATGGTTCCAAGGCAAGAAAACCGGTAAGAAACTTCTTTATGGGAGATCATCACGACGTGATAACACTCACGATAACATGGCCTTAGCAAGTACGTTACAAATGGAAGGTAGTAGATCGGAAGAAGTTAGAGATCTTGATCGGAGCCATGTTTTGCTAGAGAGAAAAGGGATCTTGATCGGAAGAAGTTAGGGTTAATTATCGAACTAAACTATACAAGGTTTAGATCTATTCGGTCGAATGAATAAATAAAAGAGAATGTAATCTTTTGTCTTTACTTTTCCTTCCGATTGAATTGTGATTATGATTGATCATTGGACGAATAACTAATCTTGCATATTCATTGGATGAATAAACAAAAGAGAGAGTTTTTTGTCAATGCTTTTACTTAGGTATGTTTATTTAGTCACTTGAGTAACTTTTAAAGTTATCTAAATTTTTTTTTCAAATCCTAATATTTATTTATTAAATAGTGTATAAATAATAAAATAACATTTAATAAATGTTATATAATAAATGCAAATAAAATAAATATTAGTTTTATATTCTACCTACTCTCTTCTTAATAAATTTGCATCTGTCATCATTCATCTGAAATTTTATCATTCGCGGTTTTCTTTCTTCGTAATCTTTTTACATTTGGTTTAATTGTCCGATTATTTGAAAGGATAATAATATGTAAATGGAAACATAATAACGTAGTAATTAATTACTTTCTGTGTATAATTTTCTTATTGTTTATATCTGTATGCACTTTAATTGGATAATCTTGTAAATATTCTATAATTTGCGTGTACAGTATAATTTAGATTGCGCGAAAATATTATAGCATGTTATTATTATAAAATACTACTAATAAAAAGTTGGATGCTTATTCTTTAAATTTTAAAGCCTGTAATCTTAAAAATTTAAATTAATATAGTTTGTTTTAAATTACTCATAAGTACCTCTTAACACACCTTAAATTTAATTAATTATAAACTTGACAAATTTTTAAAAACACACACAATATTAATTTTAAAAAACACACGGTTTGTATTTCAAGAAACACACGCTTTGCATCACGGGTCGAACCAGAATCAAGATTTTGCAAGTATAATTATTTGCTGCTATACACCGTCGCTTTGCGCGAGTATTAATTCGTCTAGCCTTAATTAATGTATAGATAAGAAAATTATGTGTAAGTATAACAAGGGCTTTAAATAGACAAGGGCGAACGTGGATGGAAGTTTGTACGTACCAATTCGTTTGAATCGTACAATGAACTAACATGATATTAACACAAATAGAATTTTTATTTGTATTCGTTCGGAAAAAAATTAGCTAGGTTGTTCATATTCCAAAGACTTAAAACGCCAAAGTCGTTAAAGATTTTCTCCCTGTAAGCTTAATTGGAAGTATCTATAAAATCATTGCAAAGATCTTGGCTAATCGATTAAGTTTTATCATAGCGGATCTTATTAGCGATGTTCAATCTGTTTTTGTTTCCAATCGCCAAATTCTAGATGGTCCATTTATTCTTAACGAGCTTCTCTCGTGGTGTAAGCATAAGAAGTTTAAAGCCATGGTTTTCAAGGTGGACTTTGAAAAGGCTTTCGACTTGATAAAGTGGGATTACTTAGAAGATGTTTTAAAGAAGTTTGGTTTTGGTGACAAATGGTGCGGGTGGATAAACGGTTGCCTCAAGTCAGCTATGGGATCGGTTTTAGTCAATGGAAGTCCTACCTCAGAGTTTCAATTCTACAAAGGTTTAAAGCAAAGAGACCCACTTTCTCCCTTCCTTTTCATCTTGATAATGGAAAGTTTACATTTGTCTTTCAAAAAAGTTATGAATGCAGGCATGTTCGTGGGTATTCTTTTGGAGAACTCCGTGACAGTTTCTCACCTTTTCTATGCGGATGATGCAATCTTTGTAGGAAAATGGGATATTTTGAATATAAATACCATTGTAAAAGTCTTAAAATGTTTTCATATGGCGTCGAGGCTTAAAATCAATCTCCATAAGAGTAAGCTCATGGGTATTGGTGTTCATTCAGAAGAAGTGGAAAAAGCAGCTCGATACATGGGTTGTGCGACTTTTTCTACTCCTTTTACTCATCTTGGTGTTAAGGTAGGAGGTTTATTGTCAAGAATTAATTCCTGGGAAGATTTTGTCTCAAAAGTGTCATCTAGGCTTTCGAAATGGAAGCTTAAAACGCTTTCTATAGGAGATCGGCTCACTTTAATTAAGTCGGTATTAAGCTCTATCCCTTTATATCAAATGTCAATCTTTAAAGTTCCTAAGAAAGTGTTAAATACTTTGGAGTCGATTAGAAGAAATTTCTTCAATGGGATAGAAGGAAAGGATAGAAAAATGTCATGGATCAGTTGGAATAAGGTTTTAGCTTCCAAGAAATATGGTGGCCTTGGTGTTTCTAGCTTTTTCGCTTTTAACCGTGCGCTTCTCTTCAAATGGGTTTGACGTTTTTTATCCCAAGGTTCTACGCTATGAACTAGAACCATCAAAGCTATTTATGACGAAAGTGGTTCTCTTGATTCTCCTTATCCCAGCTCAAGACGTTCCCCTTGGCTTGATATTGTTCGCGAGATCACTATTCTTCGTTCTAAAGGTATTGATCTTTTGCCCTTTATTCGTAAAAAAGTGGGTAATAGGGAGGACACTTTATTTTGGGAGGATATTTGGCTCGACGGGGTTATATTGAAGCAAAAATATCCTCGCCTTTATGCTTTGGAATTGGATAAACGTGTCACTGTGGTTGATAAGTTAAATCACTCTTCTTTGGTTTGGTCTTATCGTTGGGATCCAAGAGGAGGCATTGAGGAGGAGCAACAACGCCTTCTTCATTCTTGTATTGGTGGTGTAATTCTCCCAAACATGCTTGATCGTTGGGTTTGGTCTTTAGAAGCTTCAGGTGAGTTTTCGGTTAAATCGGTTCGTAGTCATATTGATGATACTCTTTTGCCAAAGGAGGATGTTCGTACAAGATGGGTGAATGTTGTTCCTATTAAGATTAATGTGTTTGCTTGGAGAGTTCGATTGGATAAATTGCCTACCCGATCGAATCTTTCTCTTAGAGGAGTGGAGATTTCATCTATTTTGTGTCCTCTTTGCAACTCCTCAATGGAATCCGCTCATCACCTTTTCTTTACATGTTACGTGGCTCGTCTTATGTGGAGGAAAGTTTTGCGATGGTGGGAGTTTGAAGACATAAATATTGCCTCTTATGACGAATGGCTTATTTGGTTGAAAAACATTCGATTGTCAAGGCGGTTGAAGGACATCTTTGAAGGTGTTTGTTATGTGAAATGGTGGCTCATCTGGCGGCTCAGAAACCAAACTCTATTCGGCGATTCTCATCCTCGAAAAGATATGCTTTTTGATGATTTAGTTAATTTATCTTTTCAATGGTGTTCTAGTCGTGGTACCTCTAAACTTAATAGGGTAACTTGGATAAAAAAACCTAGTTACTTTAGCTTGTAATTTTCTAGATATAGATGTTTTACTAAAAGCAAGCTTGCAAAAATCGCGAATCGATAGTTGGACGATCGATCTTCGTGTAACTTGTAATCAGTCTAGGCGAGAGTAATCGTTGATTAATCGGATTGCCATTTTTGGTAAGTTTTGGCCCCGACAAGTTTTGTGTATTTTGCTACATTATTTTCCTTATAAACCAACTTTTAATAAATATAGACACTTACCATAAGTGATTAAAATATGTTTACGACGAGTTTTAAGTATTTCTAGCAAAATTTGCTGGTTTTCAAAAAGTTTGACCATCATTAACCATCTTTGACCACCATTAACCATGGTTGACTGATTTTTTGACCGATTAATCGGTCACGAAAAGGTTAGTGGCCCAGTAGCACTTAAGCGGGTCGGATGGGGACGGGACGGCTGTAAGGGGGGGCGGCTATCGGTAAGTTTGGTGGTTTTAACTTTTGGACATATGGAGTGGGCTATACACTATGGTCTGATGATCTGACACATACCGTATGTAGTAACATCCATTTTCCTACGACGCAAATTGAATCAGACGTTAACAAACGTAAATAGAACATGACATATGTTGACATTCATTCGTTTAACTAAACGGACATGAAAAGGATTCATGTTCCCTCAATTAGTAATTAAATAATTTTACCGAAGTATCAAAAAACATAACGACTGTTTACTTATTGAACGCTTCGTTCGTTGAAACCGCTATAACCTGCTAATAACTAATAAACTATTTTCATGTATTAATAATGGTTCGAGCAATTAAATAGTTACGTACTTTTCCAAATGTGCCGATGTGGTACATGTACAAAAAACTATCTGTGAAAACTAGAAGGGGGGTTGAATAGTTTACAGGTTTATTTTTGTTTTACAAAACTTTGCTTACAAAATATGTAGATTCGAGTTGCATGTTTAACCAATTCACAATATGAACAAACAATATAACAATTTAAACTAAAGCTAAATAATAATGACAATAATATGAAGAGATAAGGAAAGGAACAATCAAACCAAGACACCAAGATTTATAGTGGTTCGGCTACGAAGCTCTTCTTCGCCCTACTCCACTCCCCGAGTATCCTACTCGAGATTTCACTATGTCAACAAGCTCCCTTCAAGCGGAGAAAACCGTTTACACGTCGCTTACGTTATTTTTCGACACTAAGCTAAATGTCGAGTCCTAATCTTAGCTAGAACCAATCTACCACTTCACAATCAATACACAATCACTAGATCTACACTATCGGATTTACACACTATCCGAATCACACAAATACACAAGATAATTACAATAGAGATTTGATACTTAGAAGAAAGGAGAAGAGATCACTAATCAACACTTTGTTTCTTGACGAATACGAGTGTTCTTCTCTTGCACTTGAATGAGAGGGAAGAGATTAGAAGAAGAGATTAGATCACTTGAAACAAGATCAAGAGATGTTAGTGATCAAGATTTTTAGTGAGAGAAAGAAGGATTTTAGAGAGAGAAAGAAGTGTGAGAAAATTCGTGCAAAGAGGTCTGATTTTCAGCAAGGGATGGACCAGTATTTATAGGCAGGAAAATCCAACGGTCGCTGGCGGCGGTCCCGGCGGTCCCAGATATATAAGGGGGCCGCCAGGCCTATAAGGGGGCCGCCAGGTAGACTCCGCTCCCTTTTTTGTCTTTTTGTGGGGAATGTTGTATCTGGTATAGAAGCTTTCATTTTGGGAGAAAAATTTGAATTTCAAATTTTAAGTTTTTAATAAAACTTTTCTTTTAATTAAAAAATATTTTGTATAATTAATTTTGTGACAATCTTTTGTAAAAATGTAATGGATAAGAGAAAAATGTTTTCTTGATCACTAATCATGCTTAATGATTAGTTTGTTCATACCTTAAGTGATTACTAATTTTAGAAATAGAATTTTACAATTAATAATTTGTAAATGTTTAATTTTATCCTAAACGTTTTTACATTTTGTTATTATCAAAATATTGAGAGGTCGAAAAATATAAATAACGTTTTTAGACATTATTTCTATTAACAATCACCATTGCTATAATCCCTAGATAGATTATAATTAAACTAAAATGATTCTTTATGCGGATACGTTAATTGTGACAGGATTCAACGTGTCTAGGTGATAGGATGATGTCCCGCCTAAGTCTTACGAATGATATGCTGCATCGAGATAAGGAATCATTGCACTAAATAAACAAACCAACATTTAATTGGATTTAATATGGCTAATACGGTTTTCTATCATTTGGCTTGTACCGTTCTTTTATCTTCTGATTGTTTTCATGCATGTTTATTGTGTTTAGAATTGATTATTATCACCATAAAACATGTGCCAGTCTCTCAGGCTGAAAACCCCCAATCCTATTAGAAAACGTATATAGCATAGGTATATGATAAGTGCTTAATTACACATATCTTTTACCTCTAAAAACGAGCTTAAATGACCAAAAACAGACAAAAACTGCCAAATATATGTTTGTTTTGCATTTGTATTGTGCAGGAAGTGGATATCATCAAAAAGACAGAAAATCAAGCCAAAATGACAAAACTGAGCATGGAATGGAAAAGACTGTGCAAAATCAAGGCCAAAGTCCAAAAATGACAAAGTCAGAGTCAATACTGAAGAATCAGCAGTCAAACCGGAGCCGGAACTGAAGAATACTATTGAATGCAATCTTAACCCATCTGATGGGCCGGGAAAGCCCAAGACAAAGACTGTGAAGACTTTGAAGGCCCAATCCTAGCCCAGCTACAGCCAATCTCAGCCATTGTACACACAAAACCCACCCCTATACCTTATTGGGCTTGAAAAAGCCCAATAACCAAGCCTGTAACTTATTGGGCCCAAACCCAGTAGGCCCAATACAAACCCAAGCCCAACAAAAGCCCACAATTCAATTTTTATAAACTTTAGGGACTAAAGTTGT
>BQNB010203521.1:0-10757 GCA_026074375.1 Tanacetum coccineum | reverse complement strand
AGAATACATATATCCTTCCACTTTCTCTCACTAAGTTCCTTACCATTTCATATCAAAGATTACTTGTATTCTTCACAGCATTAATAAGCTTTTAATCCCAACAATGATACTGGTAATATGGAAGTGAATAAGGAAAGATTAAAGTTAAGTAGTGCAGCAAAGAAGATATGGTCTTTAAAAGAAAAGGGATGGAGGAATTGAGAGAGTCTGCTAACAAATATTCGGTTCTAGATTCTTTACCTGAGGATGATGAGCAAGAATTGAGAGTTTTGAAAGACAGAATGATTGTTGACTAATTTTTAAATAAAAAAATGCAGTCTAATTTGAATGAGTCAAAGGCATGGTTAAAAGATATGATTAAATACTTTAAAGAGAAATGGGAAGAGTATAAAAGAAAAGAGATGCAAGAGTATAGTGATGATGCAGGTGTGGAAGATGTCATGGAGGAGGGATAACCAATTAAGTAATCAATGTCTATGTTTGATAAGGGGTATGGAGGGGATATTCTCAGCAAAAAATTTAATTGGAGGTTAAAACTAGTGTTTGGAACATCAGAGGTTTAAATACCTATGAAAAGCAAAAAGAAGGATTGAATTTAGTAAGAAGTGAGAATTTGAAAGTATGTGTAGTAGTAGAGAGAAGGCTTAAGATTAAAAGTTGCAGAAGACATGTGATAAGATGTTTCAAAACTGGGAATGGGAGTCAAATATGTTGTATTGCAATAAGGGCTATAGAATTGTAGTGGGTTGGAATGGTGATGAGACTCATATCCAAATTCTTAATAGAACAAGCCAATCCATCTTTTGTTTAGTAAGTGCAGATCAACATAATGTCAAATGTTTTTATACATTTTTATATGCTGCAAATGAAGGAAGTGAAATGAAACTTTGGAAAAGTTTAGAGTTGGATAGAAAATTTACTAATGGAAGGCCATGGTGGATAGCATGAGACATGAATGTTACTATGAATACTAGTGAGCACTCAAGTGGAAGTTCATCAATAACTGCTGATATGGTGGAGTTTAATGATTGCATAAACAAGATTGAAGTTGAAGATGTTTGCAGATCAGGGCTACATTTTACATGGACAAAAAACCTTCATAAAGCCAAGGCTGGAATACTAACTGGAGTTCTCAAAAAATTGGATAGAGTGATGTCAAATGAGGAGTTCATCAAACAATATCTACAAGCTCGTGCTATATTTTTACCCTATATCATTTCTGATCATGCTCTAGTTGTTTTATGTATTCCATCAAAAATGAAGAGGAAAATTAAAGCTTTTAAATTTTCAAACTTCATGACTGATCAAAAAGAGTTTTTACCAATTGTAAAAGATCAATGGGACAAAGAAATTAAAGAGTTTCATATATATAAAGTTGTGAAGAAATTAAAGAAACTAAAATCCCCTCTTAATAAACTGGGATGGAATAAAGGTAACTTATTTAAAAGAGTAAAGGACTTGAGAAGCAGGCTCCAAAAAGTACATACTCAATTTGATGCAGATCCTCATAATATTCAGCTGAGAGATATTGAAGCTAGGCTATTGGAGGAATTTCTTGAAGCAGAGGATCATGAGGAAAAGTTCTTATTTCAACAAGCAAAGATTCAATGGCTTAGTAAAGGTGATAAAAATAGCAAGTTTTTCCATAAAGTTCTCAAAGGTAGAATTCATAGAAGCAGAATTTTCTCCTTGTGTAATGAAACTGGGAATACACATAAAGGAGATCAAATAAAACATATATTCTTAAGGCATTTTGAAGATTTCTTAGGCAAGAGTCAAGATGTGCAAGATATTTACATAAAGGAGAATTTGTTTCATAAGATGCTTAGTGTTGCAGAGGCTGAATATATGGTAACGAATGTAACTGATGCATAGATAAAGGAAGCTTTATTTGATATTGATGACTCCAAGGCTCCATGACCTAATGGTTCTATAGATGCATTCTTCAAAATTTCTTGGTCCATTATTGGAAAGGAAATATGTTGTGCAGTAAAAGAGTTCTTTACAACTGGGAAACTACTAGGAGAATTAAATTCTACCCTCATCTCTTTAATCCTAAAGGTTCAAAATCCTAGTAAGGTTACTGAATCCAGACCAACAGCATGCTTTAATGTCCTTTACAAATGCATTATCAAGGTCATTACTAATAGAATTAAACCAAGTCTAGGGTGTTTGGTTAACTGCAATCAAAGTGCTTTTATACCTGGTAGGTACATCCAGGTAGGGGTAAGCATATGTCAAAGACCAGACCGGACCGGATCGAGGACCGAAATGGTCCATATTGCCGAACCGCGGATCGGACCGAAATGGTACAGTTCGGTCCAGTCCGGTCTGGGTCGGTCTTCGGTCCGGTCCGGTCTGGTCCTACACGACATTATCATCGGGTTTTTGGTCAGACCGGACCGACCGGACTGAGGACCGAATTGGTCCAAAATACCGGACCGAAACACCTTTAGTCCGGTCTGGTCGGTCCGGTCGACGATCCGGTATGCTCACCCCTACATCCAGGATAATATTCCGATTACTCAAGAGATTATGAAAGGTTATAATAGGAAGAATGGGCCTCAAAGAGTTGCTTTGAAGATTGACATACAGAAAGCTTATGATACTATTAACTGGAAATTACTAAAAAGACTCTTGAAAAGTTTGGTTTTCATGAGAAAATGGTCTTGTAGAGTACGCAATGTGTGACTACTACCAAGTTCACTTTATGTGTAAATGGAGAAAGGGTTGGCTATTTCAAAGGTTAAAGAGGACTTAGACAGGGAGATCCTATTTCCCCTTATCTATTTACCTTAATCATAGAAGTATTCTTTTTGGTTTTGAAAAGATAGGTTGAGATGGAAAAAGACTTTCAGTACCATTTTAGAAGTAAAGCTATCAAATTATACCATGTTTGCTTTGCAGATGACTTATTGGTTATGTGTCATGGTAATACTACTTATGTGGGAGTTATTAAAAAATCTCTTAATGAATTCAGTTATTATTCAGGGCTAATTCCAAACCTATCCAAAAGTACTACAGAGTATGTTTTTTGGAAGTGTTAAAGACAATATAAAGATAGCTATACAACAAATTCTGCCTTTTGGAGAAGGGAAACTCCTTGTAAGATATCTAGGAGTCCCATTGATTACTAAAAGACTTGGTGTGAAAAAAGGTAGATGTCTAATGGAAAAAATAAAGAATAGAGTGAACAATTGGAAAAATAAGAGTTTATCTTATGCAGGAAGGTTGCAACTCATTTCTGCTATCTTAGAATCAATTCATGTGTATTGGTCATCAGTATTTCTCCTCCCAGTCACTGTGATTAATGACATTAATTCTCTTTTAAAGAGGTTTCTATGGAATCAAGGTGAGTCTGCCAAAGGGAAAGCAAACGTGGCTTGGCAAAATATTTACATGCCAAAAAGTAAGGGTGGACTTGGGCTAAAAGATCTACAAGTTTGGAATGAAGCAATGTTGGCAAAACATATCTGGGATATTGCTGTTTAAAAAGACACCCTCTAGGTCAAATGGATTCATACTGTTAAACTGAGTGGAAAAAGTATTTGGGTCATTGAAGCTAAAAAGAATGACAACTGGGGTTGGAAAAATCTTATAAGCATAAGGGATAAAACCAAAAGGTTTATGGTGTACAATATAGGAATTGGAATTAACACTTCTTTATGGTATGACAATTGGATCCCTATTGGTCCTTTAAATCAATTTATCACTCAAAATGACATTTATGATGCAATACTATATGGGAATATGAAGGTGTGTGAGATGCTAAGGGATGGGAAATGATGTTGGCTAGATGAGTGATATGAGAAATTTCCAAAGATTACTAGTATTGAAGAACCGAAAATTAATAATTTATGTGCAGACAAGATTGTATGGAAAAATAATGATTGAGAGTAGGATGATTTCTTAGTCAGGAATGCTAATAGTACTTTATGTACAAACCGACCTGATGTTTCATGGTGGAAAATGGTTTGGTTCTCTCAAAATATCCCTAATCACTCATTCATTCTTTGGCTAGCCATTCAGGATAGACTTAGTACTCAATACACGCTTCAAAAATATGTTGTCAAACAGGTGCCCTTATGTGTCTATGAATATATGAGGATCTTCAACATCTATTTCAGTGTGAAGTTCCTCTTGTTAAATATGGTAAAAAGCCAAAAATATTGCTATTATAAGGAGTACTTAAAGCAACTAGATTGAGATAGTTTATGAATTGGCTAGAATGAGGAATAGGAATAATATTAGAAGTGTAATCAAAAGGCTTGTTTTTGCAGCATGTGGCTACTGTATTTGGTAGGAAAGAAATTCAAGAATCTTCAGAGATGAAAGAAGAAAGAGTAAGGATGTATACAACATTATGATTGAAATTGTTAAGTGCAAATTGGTCAGCATTATAGTCAAAGAGAACACTATAGTTATTTGGGAGATTAAATGCAAAAGATATCAATTTACTATGAAAGGAACATGAAGTCAGTTGAATGATCAGAGAATGTAGGGTATGCATCTATAATTTTACTCAAATTTAAATTCTGTAATTTTAAGAGGGTGTTTGAGACAAGAAATTATTTTGTATACTAAAAGAAGGTATTTATGAGTCTCTATTGTTATCAATAAACATATAAAATTTAGTATTATAGCAGGCAATTACAATTATGAGAACCTTATATCTTAGAGTTTTCCTTAGTAAGAGCTCCTATTTGATCCTTAATGGTGAATCAAGTGGCGTTGGGAGGGTTTGTTTTTACTAATATGGGTCAAGTGGCTAGTTTTTGCACTGGAATATGTACCATAAGGAAGGTGTCCAACATTGTGGAAAGTAAATGGCCTAGGTGAGAATTGCATGCTGATTGGAATAGAGAGTGATGCAAGATGACACTTCTTGGGCCTTTCAATGAAATTGCTATAGGAGGATAGACTGGGTATACATAAGGGTGGGTGTTTCTTATCTAGTGATGCCTACATTTCTATGCTGCATAAATCAAAATAGTGAGGATATAGATACTATTTTATTTTTGTAGACAGATTTGTAGGAAATGTAGCTAGTATAGAAAGAGCCCCCTTATGTAGTGTGAAAGGGTGCTATATCTTTCATAATGATGCCCTTACTTGATAGCATATGCCATTATGGATGATGGATGAATGGTCTATGTCATGTCTTGAGAGTTGAAATGTAGTTATAAGGATATGGTTTTTTTGTAAATTAAGGTGAACTTGTTTAGTTCTAATTTCTGAGATAATCTATGGTTTTCGGGTATTATCAGAGATCTTGTTTTGTAGAGTCGTCCAAGAAAAGAGGATTATATTGTTAGAGATATGGATATCTGATAAATGTATTTTTCTCTATAGCCTGTATTAGTTTTGTATATTTGAGGTATGTACTAAAAAGCTCAGGCATGTCTAATATTTTTCTCTAATTTGATGCAATTGTTGATAATTAATAAAATGTTCACCTTTCACTAAAAAAATACTACGTATATCATAATATCGGCTCTTATGTTCTATTGTTATAAAAATTGGTTAGTTTGTTTGACTATAAAGTCAAATGATAAATATGAAATTTAGTTTTTTGGTTGTGACTTATGAGTTATGAGTAATTAAAGGGCCAGAAGTGTCATTTATAAATAGTTAAAGGTCAAATATATAAATATTAGGTTAATCTAAAACCCTAAAAACTACATCAAAAACATGTTGTGTGTTCTCAAACATTGTCACTACTCACTAGCAACTAAAACCTTATAAAAACATGTCTGATAACATCCCTTTTGAAATCCAAACAGAAATCATCAAAAGGGTTCCTAATGTCAAGTCATTTGCCACAAGACGAGCCTTGTAGCGGCTGAGAGTGTGATGACATCAAATAACGCCACTTTTATATCATCATTTATTCCATATTTCTTATCATTTTGTATAAATTATTGTATGAATTGGTACGTAATTGCTTAAGGTTGTTGTTTGCAGTAATTATGGAGTGATTGGTAAAGTTATGCAAAAAGGCATGCATTTTGGAGCTTAAATGAAAAAATCTCAAGATACTGTTCTAACAACCCATACGCTGTATCCATCAAGGAAGATACGGCGAAACCACAAAGAGTTAAAGGGCTATACGCCATATCTAGAAGACTTCATATGCCATATTGAAGATTATTTAAAGATTCTGAAAGATATTGAACGTGGTCCCTACTCCAAGAAACCCCCTATACGCTGTATTGACCTCAACCAATACGGCGTATCGATGAAATTCTAGACATTATAAATACAAATCCCTAAACACGAGTTTAGGGTATGCTTAACCATATTTTTGATACCCTAACCTTAGAAGTTGATTTTTAGAAGCTAAGAAGAGAAAATAAGTTCAAGCAACGCACTTTATTCCATAGGAAACACCTTGTAATTCCCATACTCTTAATAATCGTTTAATTTTTGGTATCATTCATTTAACTTAATTAGTTTACCTTGGTTGTTCATTATCATGCTTCCATTCATTACAATGGTTATCGGCTAATACCTTTAGGTATTAGCCATGTTTATAAAGATTTTAATGTTTGGTTTGTTTATCTCGATTATTTAATTTATCGTTGCTTATTGATTATGTTTATCAATTTATACTCGTTTATGTGCTTAAGTATGCGACCTACCATTAAACTGGATCTAGGAATGCAAAATATCATGCTAGCTAGATGCCAGGATAGCTCTCCATATTGCAATTTCTATATCTAGAATCATACGATCACAAATAATGACCTATCCTTGTCATTGGTTTAGTGAACAAGTTGGACTGGCAGGTGACCTGGGATCAACAGATGACGTTCTAATTCCTTTGGTAAGGACTTGGACAGTGGACTACTAGTATATAAAGAGCCATTAAGTAGTAAGTTAGTAAAGTCTCGTTGAGCTAGGGTTTAATAAGATCACCATTATTAATCTCCAAAGATAGATTATAATTAACAAATTCTTGCTTTATACATATGCATCTAATTATGACAGAATTAGTGTGTCTAGGTTTTAGGAAGAAGTACCGCCTAAATCTTAGAATGGTATGCCACTCTAGATAAGTCAATCATTGCACTAATAAACAAACCTGTGGTTTAATTGGATTAATCATGGTTAATACAGTTTCCTTATAATTGGCTTGGCCGCTCTTCTATCTTTTGATTATCTACCTACGTGTGTTATCGTGCCTAAAGTAGGTTTAAGTCACCATAAAACCCGTACCAGTCTCTCAGACTGAAAACCCCCTCTAGCCGTTAGAATTAGGTTTAGCATAGGTTTAACATAGACTAGATAGATTAGAACTAATATAAATAACTAAAATACTGATAGACTTAGGAGTTAACGTTCCCGCTCTTAGTGATCGACACCCTACTTGCCAACGAAGCTACAACTAATCGGGTACACTGCCCGTTAGTGTTGTTTTTAGGTAATGTCAGCAAAATATAAATGTAAAACTTGATAATAAATAATACCTACGCACAACGACACATTAAGTTTTTGGCGCCGCTCCGGGGAGTGTGAAATTGTTAATTTTTATTTTTATGTGGTATTTTAGTTCAAACTTTTAATTAATCTAGATTTAGCATTATTTAATTAGTGTAATTTTTTTTCTTATTTTTGAGTCTTAGTGTCGAATCATCCATTTCACCTGCTTGTTTTATTTTACTTGTGTGCTTGTGTGTTTTATCTTTTTTGTTTTAGTTTTGTTTTTGTTACATTGTTCTGGTCAAACAATCGATACGGTGTATTTAGTCAAATTGAATACGACGTATCAACCTTTCTAAACCAATACAACGTATTCTATTCAACAGATCCATACGGTGTATTCAAATCCATCGAATACGGCGTATCGATCACCTGATACATCAGCTGAGATAAGTTTTTCATATCTGAATTTTGAGCTTAAATTTTTTCATATACCTTTTTCCAAACTGGTTCTACTAATGATTTTTTGGTTCTTTTCAGTAGAAAATATGAAGGTGATTAAGGAAGGGTTCGAAAAATTTGGATTACTCAAGATCAATGATGATTCGTTCACTTGCAATACACCACTTGGAGCTATTTTCAATGAATTCAACCGATTAAGTGGAATGAATGACGATTTGTTCACTTATGAGGTTGACCTGGGCTTTCTAGCATCCCATGTGATAAGGAAGAAGGGGATGATTTAGATGATGGTGATCTTGATGTTTATGAACCACGAGTATACTAAGATGAGAATGATGGTGTTAATACAAATAAACTGTAAAAACATTTATTTATATTTTACGATCTATCTTTGTTTTGTTAATAACAAAACATAAACTTGTCGAAAGTAGAAAATGAAATTCATTAGTTTTAAACCAAAAGTTTCGCTAACTCATATATTTATCAAACCATCTTTCATATTATATCATTTACACTCAAAACACATAAATACATTTTTAGAATACATATGTACACTTTACATAAAAATATATAAAAACCTTCAAACATATTTGCATCATAATTAACTTATTTTTTCTACCAAATCTAAACATAATCTTACAAGATTACACATGATCTCTCAAGATTTTGCAAATCAAAATTCGAATGTGGTTACTGTACGCCGGTTTTGTTGAAGAATACTGGCTGGTTCTGTTCTACAACAGATACGGCGGAACCGGGGTACACTAAATCTTAAGTCTATACATACCAACTCATTTCACTTGTTTAAGTATCCATTCATGTAGTTTCTTTCTCTTATATTCAGTTAATATCTGATCCTTAATCATGTTCTTTTTCCTTTTATTGTTTTGGTAGATTTCTTAATAAAAGAAGTTTGGCCGACTTCTGCATTCGAAGATCAAGCTCATAGGTTTTCCATGAAGCAAGGATATCTCATTGACAAAGATCGAAAACACCTTTTCGGGGGGTCTTGGTTGATCAAAGAACAAAAGATGAGACATTAGGTTTTCTAGTGAGAGAAAGTAGAGAGAGAAAAGAAATGAACTATGTGTTTTTAGAAAGAGAAAGAAAATTACACAATGATTCAACCCACCCCTTATCTAGAGTCATGAGGGGTATTTATAGCCTAACACAAAGCTATCTATACCTTGTTTACAATAATAGTCCCTGCATGTAGCAGTTGGTTTATAGCTAGTCCAATTCGCGTGTAAGATGCCAGCTTCACTAAAATAGTAAGGCTAACAATCTACCTCCAAGATGGTGTCACACGTGAATTGGTTACAATATTTCCTACAAGTAAAAATAAAGCAAAATGATAAGAATGAAGTCTAGCATTTGGTATGTGCTTAAATACACATACCCTTTTCCATCAAAACAGAACTTAAATGACTAAAAACGTACCCAAAAGTACCTTGTATTTGTATGTTTTCATTTATATTGTGCAGGAAATGGATATCCGAGAAAAGGACAAAAAGTCAAGCAAAAACGGACAAAACCAAGCACGGAATGGAAAAGCGTGGAAAAGACAAAGTCAAATCGAAGCTAAAGTCAACAAAAGTCAAAGTCAAGAAAGCCAAAGTCAAAGTCAACCCGGAAAAGTCAAAGGTCAAATCTGAAGCCGCAATCGAAGAATACTTAATGGGCCCACCCGAACCCATTTAAATGGGTCGGGTCAGCCCATTAGTATAATATATGAAGACTTTTTTAAGCCCAAGTTTAATGAAAAGCCCAATGTCCATATTAATCATACCCGGCCCAATGAACAAGAATAAGCCCATAAACTTTAACCTTTAACCTTTAACTTTCGTTAGTCCCTAAAAGGACTCACTGTGCAAATCTTCATATAACCTTCAAGGACTGATATTGCCAAGTCCCCAAAATCTTTCATGTCACAAGGACTTAATATGTAAGCAAAGTATACAAGTTGGAGGGCCACTTGTGCCAAACTACCAAAGTTCTACCATGTTCAAACACTTCCCGCCAAAATCAAAAAGGGTATTATTCCCTTGTCTCCTTCCCCTACATCTTACAACAACAACCAAAACCCATTAAACCCATTTATCCTTACCTCACTAAACTCCAAACACACGCTGGCAATCCCTAAATCCTTTATTGGACATAAAAAACAATGGTTGTGATTATTTACCTTGGGCACAAAGAATAGATGAAGGGCCAAGATTGCTTTGAAGGGTTCTTCTCACATAACTAACACATTGCTTGAAGCCTCTCACAGAGAAAGCACAAGAAGAAAACCCTAGGACTCTTAGTATAAATATAAGCAGTATGTTTCTTATTAGAAGGTGTCGAATTTTAGTGTTTAGAAGGCAAAAGCTTGTAAACCAAAGAATTTGTACCAATTTTCAATTACTGCATTTTTAATATAATTGTCATTTAAATTTCAGTCTTTTTATTTCTTGTCATTTAAATTACTTGCAATTTAAATTTTATGCACTTTACATGTTTTCCTTAAAATCTTGTCATTTAAGCTAATTTTTCATTAAATATTTTCCTTAAGCCTTTGTAAAAGCATTTGATTCATCAGAAGCCTATATTAAAGCTTATTGCATTTTCTGCCTTTAAAATCAAAAAAATCCAAAAATACCAAAAAAATCATAAAGAAAATATCAAGAATCTATCAAGTAAGGAGCATGGTTTATAAGGGATGGGCATTGGTTTAGAGCTTATGGTAAGTACATAAGAATCTAGGTTTGTGTTTATAAGCTTTTGAAAGCTTCTTGTCTTGCCTTAAGCATTGGACCCTTTGTAAGTTTCTTTTTTTTCAATTTTTGCATTTTACTATAGCATAGCTTATTTATTGCTTATTTATGCTTTTT
>BQNB010203520.1:0-10757 GCA_026074375.1 Tanacetum coccineum | reverse complement strand
TTATAATGAACGATAACTAAATTTTTCCAACAACGTCTCTTTTAAAGTTGTTTTCTATGATTATGATTGTTGTATCCATGAAGTAATGCCCAAGATTATCTTCCGCTGCTATATCGTAAAAATGGGGGTGTTACAGTGTTGCTGCTGAAGATTAGAAAAAATAGTCTAAGTCATTAGTACTATCAATGTAATAGTTAGTGCTGCCAGTACAAAGTGTTAGTACTGTTAGTTATGTAGTTTGTACTGTTAGTATAAATAGTTAGTACTGCTAATGTGATATGCATGAGATATATTAGGAATAGATATGCATTGATTAGTATACGCGTTTTGTAAGCCCATTAGGGTTTCTTGGTGTATAAAAGAAACCCTACGGCCTAGTTAGAGAGATGACTAGAATTCATATCTCATAGTTAGTTGTTTATAGCTTCAAGGTTATTTTGTAACCCTATCACTATTTAGAGTGATCATTATATATTGAGGCTGAAAGTTTAGTAAAATCTTGTTTTTACTGTTTCATTGTTCTTCTTAGTATTGCAAACTAGATTCCGCATAGTTTGTAATATTCTTAATCTTAGTTTCTACTATAGTTGCTTTGGATCTATCTAACATAACTAAGCTTTAGCAAGCTAAGTAATATCTGTTCAGAAGGGATCAATAATATCCGAGTTCATTCTTGGTTACAATTGCTTTAGACTAATTAAGTCTAGAGTGGTTGTTGATTCTTCCGCTGCTTCTGGTATATTGCATTGTAAGCTGATTTCTCTTTGTTAAGAAATATAGTATCTTAGTTGAGTGGGTGCAAACAAATTGGTTAACATCTTGACCTACCAGCATAAAGTGGCAAGGATACCTACTCTGGCCATTCTCAATTCACTCAACTAGGTACTTGTGGCTCTTGGGTATGAGTGCTTTTTAGTTTTTTTATCTTTTGTTGAATCTAGATTGCTGAAGGATAGGTTCTTGGGCAGTCTTAGGAAGTTGTTGGTGAAGTTTGTTTGTGGCTATCAGATATTTGAGGTGTTACCGATTTCTGTTATTGTTTCTGTTAGTCTGTTAGATTGTTTGCTTGTCTATTTAGATGGTTATCTTCTTGGTTGTTTGGTTGTTATCTATTTTTTTGCTTTATTGTTCTCTTTATATGTTTTCTGATTCTTTTTTACTATCTGTTTCTATGGCTATTTTGATTAATTCTTTGGATCAGATTAATCCTCTACATGCTTGTATTAATGACTCTAATGGCTATTCAAACTAAACTAACGGGTCGGGCTGAAGGGGAGTTTAATAAGCTTATAGATTTAGTGTTAAATGTGGTTCTAGATCATAATGTGAAGGATGTGTGGTGGTGGAAGTTGGATGTAAATGGCGCATTCTCGGTTAATGCTTTGTCCTAAAGGATCGAGGAACATCAAGTTATGAGGGTTGTGCCTGCAGACACTTATAAAACATCATGGAATAATATTATTCCTAGAAAAGTTAATGTGTTTGCTTGGAGAGCTACAATTGGTAGGATCCCGGTACCTGTGGAGCTTGATTAAAAAGGTATAGATCTCGACTCATTACTTTGTCCTTGTTGTGAAAAAGTTGTGGAGTCTGTCGACCATGCTTTGGCATTGTATGAAAAGGCATAAGGTGTGTGAGATAAGCTGTTTGCGTGGTGAGAGATAGGACTAGTTAATGCATTTACCATAAATGATCTCTTGCGTCATAACGGCGGGCCGACGATGAACAAGAATACTAGGTTATTGTGGCAAGCTACTATTTTGGTGAGTGCATATACCTTATATGGAAAAACAATAACAACAAGGTATATAGAGGTAAAATGGATAGTAGCTCGATAGTATTTCAAGACATCCAATTGAAGGCATTTGAGTGGATCTATAGATGGTCTAAGAAATGTAATTTTCGATGGGAAAAATGGTTAGAGAGACCTCAAAGTTGCGCTAGTTCTCCAAGTCATAATGGCTGATGTGGGTTGCTCCTTGTGGGGGTGTTTGGTTAAGTATGGCAGGCTCCTTTGATCTTGTTGGGAGGTTCTAATTTTTCTTTGTTTGATTTATGTCTTGAGTGTTGTCCCGCATATTGCTTGTTCACATATATCATGTGTTAGATAGCTTTCTAGTTCGTTGGTTGTGTGCTTTGTGCTTCTGTGGTTAGGTCTCTCGAGTGGGCTTATGGTGTTTCTTTTATTTTCTTCTTGGGGGTTTATCCCATGAGGTGTTTCAATTTTTGGTTAATATATTCTGCTTTTAAAAAATGGGATTTGTTAGTGGAAATGTGTGAGCTCTGATTATATTGCTAGTAACTGGTTAACTGAACAATGGAATAGATGTAATATTGTTATGCTTGGTCATGTTTTCTCTGATAATGCTTCTTTTATGTGGAATGAGTTAAAAGATACTTAGATAGGGTATATGGTTCTATTGTGTTTAATCTGCTACAAAATATTAATTGCTTTAAACAAGGTAGATTATATATGTCTTAATACTATCCTAAACTGAATTCTTTATGAAGGGAGTTTGATATTTTAACCAAACTCCCAGACTGTGCTTGTGAAGCTAGGGCTGAACTGTTAGATCATAATAAGCAATTAAAATTAATGCAATTCTTTATGGGCTGATGAAGTGCCATTTTATATACTCTTTCTAGGTTATTTAATCCTTAAATTCATGCAAATATGCTCTATTATTGCACTAAATCCTTTATTTTTATGTAATTAGCATTTGAGAAGAACTTGGAGGGAATACACGTAACTTGGGCTCGATTTGAGAAGAAATAAGCCAAAAACATAACTTTTTGGCTTCGCGACCACCATCCTGATGTGGTCACCAAAAGTGACTATAAAAATGATTTTTGAAGATGTTTTCTGACGGTTCAGGTTATGGAGATGGCGTCACCAGAAGTTCATGACGGCGTCACCAGAAGTTCAGGACGGTGTCACAACTCCAACGTGACTGCGTCACAAGTAATCCTGACGGTGTCAAGATCCAATTCGTACAAGAAACCCTCAATCAAGTTCGACGGAGTGACGGCGTCACAAAACCCTAGTGACATCGTCATAAGTGATTACCTATATATACAAACTTTTTATTTTATTTTCATAATTCGTGTGTGGAACTTGGGAGAGTCATAGTGCTGCTACTATAGACAATTTTTAGGGATTTTTATGCTTGTTGTACTTACATACTCACATGTTGGTTTGAAGTTGAGTAATTCATCTTTTTATCATTCAAATATGTCTATGTGTTTGATGATTAATTGCTTTTCTTTTCTTTTTGTTAACATGTTAGGCTAAATCTAATTGTGTTTGCTTATGATTACATGAAACCTAGTTGTGAACTTTAATTTGTTGCTTTTTGTTAGTGGTGTGTACGTTAGGTATTAGAAAACTAGTTGCAAAACATTTTGTGTGCAAAGAAGTCTAGTGAAACATGATTAGATTATGTGAAACCTACACATTTGAGAGGATACCTATTGAAGTATTTAATGGGCGTGGTTTAACTATTGGGTAGGAAGAGCATTTTTAGGAGCTGTCTACTTAGCTGATCACGTAGGTTCGATTCTGACCAATTCATAATTGAAAAGGGGGAATACTTACACATTACACTAACGAGGGTGACATGGCAATGGGTTAGATGAATCAACTAAGGAGTAGTGCATGATTAAGTGAGCATGTTTGTTTACCTATATGAGTTCCCACAACTTTTACTTTTCCTGCATTATTAGATTTAGTTTAGTTTAGTTTAAAACCACCTCTCTCAACATGTTGATTTTACTTGTTTTAAAAAAAAACACAAAAAATACTATTCTCTTAACAATTAGATCTTAGTAACATACAATTCGAACCTACCTCACTATTTCTCTTGAGACCGATCAATCCCTCGAGTCTTGCGTATACAATACTAAAACGATTAGGTACTTTATCTAGGGGGATTTTCAAACTTTGGTGTTGCAATACGCCGCATCATGAGCCTTGATGACATCATCTATTAGACTATTAAGAGCAGTCTGTTGACTAGGGAAATCCATTCTGAGGTCATGGATGCTTTTGTCATTTTTGCTAGAAAGGAGTCTTATAGAGGGATTCCTCCAACTTTTGTGAAAAATGATAAGTCTCATGCGTCTACTTTGGTGTCTAGAACCAATGATAATATAAGGAATAATAGTAGTAATTGGAATAACAACAACTTGAATTATGGGAACATAGGAAATTATAATAATATGTTGTGCAAAAATTATGCTTTAAAAGGTCATATTGTGGACAGATGTTTTGAGCTTATTGGTTATCCATCTAGTTTTGCAAGAAATCCTAACTTGGAACCTGCTAGCAATTTTAATAACAAGAACACTAATTCTGATGCTAGGGGTAATTTTGTGGTTAATAGTGATATAAAAACTTCTACTGGTACTATGTCTTTTACTAATGATAAGGTTATGAAGTTAATGAGCCTTCTCAACGAGAAGTCTGGTTCTTCTGCTCATGCCAATATGGCAGGTAGTGGATCCTGCTCCTTTTTAACTTCAATGTATTTTTTTAACCAAAACTTTTATATACTTTTATGTGCTAATCTTAAAATTAAGGAAGTCAATTACCACTTTGGGTGGATAATTGACTCTGGTGCAAATCAACATATGACCAATAGTTCTAAAGACATGTTTGGCTTAGTAGATATTTCTGAACTTAAATTAACAGTTGGTCATCCTAATGGAACTTTGCTAAGATTACACATGTTGGAAAGCTAAAACTTAATAGTGATGTTGTTTTGTTTGATGTTTTGGTTATGCCTAAATATTGTCTTAGTTTGCTTTTTATTCATAAGTTGATTAAGGATAGTAAGCTCAGTGTTGGTTTTGATGAAACTAAATGTTATATTCAGAATTTGAAAAAGGAGAGAGTTATGGGGACTGATAGTGAACTTGGTGGTTTGTATGTTTTTGATAAATAGTATAATAAGTCTGTTGTTAATAATCATAGTAAGTTTTTTATATGTCATGTTTCTAAAGAGGTTTGGCATAATAGACTTGGAACCTTGCTAATCAGGTTTTGAAATTGTTATAAGGGTCTTTAAATTTGACTAATGTTGATCATAATGGTCACTGTGAGGTTTGGCAAAGGCAAACAAGACTAGGGATTTTTTTCATTTAAGTAAAAATAAGTCTAGTGTTTTTGGATAATTAATGCATCTTGATGTTTGTGGATCATATAAAGTGGTTAGCAGGGAGGGTTTTAGGTACTTCTTGACTGTTGTTGATGATTTTAGTAGGTTTTTTTGGGTGTATTTTCTTAAAACTAAAGATGAAGTGTTTGGAATGTGTGAGAGTTTTTATAATCAATTTTTGACACAACTGAATAAAAATATTAAAACCATAAGGTCTTACAATAAAACTGAGTTTTTTAATCATAAAATGAATGATTCTGTTAAAACCAAGGGTATTATACATCAAACTACTTATGCTTATACAACCTCAGTAGAATGGTATCGCTGAAAAGAAACATATGCATCTTCTCAATGTCGCTAGAAGCCTTATGTTTCAGGGGGAATTCCTCTCTTTTTCTAATCTGAGTATATTTTAACTGTAACTTACTTGATGAACAAGTTTCCTTCCTTTGTTTTAAATGGCAAGACTCCTTTTTCTATTGTCTATGGTAGGGAACCCAACCTTTCTCATTTGAGGAGTTTTGGCTGTTTATGCTTTGCTTTGTTGTTATTGTCAAATGGCTTGATAAGTTTTCTAAAAAATCTAAAAGATTATGCTAGTGGGAAAAAAGCTTATAAACCTTCTAGTCTAGAGAACAAAAATACTTTGTATTCTAGGGATGTCAAATTTTATGAAACAGTACTTCTTATTAACATGAATAATCAAAATGAGGCTGCTATTGAGTCTTTTAAAACTGAAATTTCAAATTTAAACTTTTTTGATTTTGTTGAGTCTAAAACAACAGTTAAAGCTCATTCCTCGAGTCCCATTAATGATGAGGAGGGGCCATCTGGTTGAGATGGTAGTGTGCATCAACTAGTGCCTAATTTCCCAAATCAATCTTGACATGATAAGCAACACACTGCAACTCCTATAGGTAAGGAAATCCTTTCTAAGGGCAACGTTGGCTCACATTAAAAGGTTCCTATTTCTAAATGTTTCTCAAAATCAAACAGAGGAAGTAAGTCTTGGTCTGAGAAGGTCTCACAGACCTTCTAAATTTCTTGCTAAATTGAATGAGTATGTGTTAGATGATAAGGTTAAGTACGGGCTGCATACATATGCTAGTCATTCTTTTTTTAGTGCTGGCAATTATTGTTTTGTGTCTAATTAGAATAAGTCTTCTGAGCCTTCTTTATTTAAAGAAGCTTCAAAAGATGTTATCTGGATAAATACTATAAATGATGAAATGCATGCTTTATATGAGAATGACACTTCGGATTTGACTAATCTTTCTGCTGGTAGAAACCAATAGAAAGTAAATGGGTATTTAGAATAAAATACAAGTATGGTGAGATTGAAAGATATAAGGCTAGGCTTGTTCCTAAGGGTTATAGTCAAAATGAGTGTATTGATTATAAGGAAACATGTAGTCATTTGGTCAAAATGAGAACTGTAAGATGTCTTTTAAGTCTTGTAGTTCAAAAGAATTGTACAAAAAAATTCAAATGGACATTAACAATGCTTTAGTATACAATGAATTAAATAAGAAAGTGTATATGTTGCCTCCTCCTGATTTTTTAAACTCAAATGAAAAATAAAGTTTGCAAACTAAAGAAGTCTTTATATGGGTTAAAGCAAGCTCCGACTATGGAATCACAAGCTGTTTGAGGCTCTTAATGAAGTTGGTTTTGTTCAATCTAAAAATGATCACTCTCTTTTTTTAAAAGAATAATGGCGATGTTTCTTTGTTTTTGTTAGTGTATGCTCATGATATTGTCATAAGCGGCACTAATGAAAATGAAATTGTAAAGTTCAAACAGTTTTTGAGTCACAAATTTAAAAATAAAAGTTTAAGGAGAGTTGAAGTATTTTCTTGGAATAGAAATGTTAAAGATCAAGACTGGTCTTTATTTATCTCAAAGGAAGTATTGTCTTGAACTTCTTCATGAGTTTGGGTTGTTGGCCCGTAGACCTGTTATGACTCCCTTAGGTGAGAATGTTGTTCTTCCTCACAAGGAGTCTGAGGGTGATAAATATTTGGTAAATTTTACAAATTCTCAAAGCTTGTTAGAAAACCGATATACTTAAATTTGACAAGACTAGATTTTTCATATGTTGTCCATTGCTTGAATCAGCATATGCATTTACTTTTAAAGTCTCATGTTGACACTGCCTTAAGACTTTTAAAATTGGCTCCAGGAAATGGTATTGAGCTTTCAAAAAGACAAAGGGGTTTTTTGTCTCAACTTTTTTTGATTCTGACTGGGCTAAATGTCTAGTCACTAAAAATCAGTATCTGGATATTGTGTGTTTGTAAATGGTTGTTCGATTCCCTGGAAGAGCGAGAAGCAGGCTACCTTGTCTAGATCTTTAGCTAAAGCTGAGTATAGGTCAATATCAACTACTACTTGTGAAGTGATGTAGATTTTGAAATTATGAAAGATTTGAATGTTGATAACTTTGTTCGAGTTGACTTGTATTGTGACAATAAATTTGCAATTCATATTGCAATTGATCCTGTCATGCATGAGAAAACTAAACACTTTGATATTTAATTCTTATTGTTTTTTCCATCTTTGAAGTGACCATGACAACATCCTGAAAAGGGAGGGCTTTACCTGGTTTGAGTATGTGTGGCAGTGGATTTACAAATCCTGTGGATTAGTCAGCCAAAAGGTCGAAAACCATGGTTATCCAAAAACTAAACACTTTGATATAGATGTGCACTTGGTAAGAGAAAAGGTGTCATCTGGGTTGATTAGAATTGTGAAAGTTGATTCAAAAGAAAATGTGGTTGATATTCTAACCAAAGCTCTTGGGTCATTCAGCATGGGTTTTTACTAAAAAAATTGGGTATGATAAACTTATTTGGCTCATAAGCTTGAAGGATGGTGTTAAAAGTAATAAAGTTTAAGTGCCAAGATTATAAGAGTCGAGGGACTTCTGTGCAATTATTTTATAACTAATAACAAAGTTTGTGCAGCCTTTTGTTAATTTCTATTGTTGGTTATGAAACTTGGCAGTATATATGCTAAAGATGGGAGCTAGGGTTTCATAATTCGTTCACTTTTCTCTCTCAAAGCAATACTCGATCATCTCAAGTTTTCATACTTGGTTTTCTGTTAGTTTGGTTTAAGATCAATTCGATCTTTGTTAGTATAGTTTTCGTGTTTGTAAGTATGAGTGTTGTATTCTTTTAGGTTATATATGTGTTAGGGATAACCTATATCTTTTATAATCGTTTGGCAAGCACTCGTTTAAGGATTTGTCTACTATAAGAGTTACAGAAACAAAATCACCAAGGGGTGGCTAGTTGGGTGATAATTTGTTGATTGTGTACCATATTCACTCTATAAATATAAATCAAGTGATGGAAAAAACTTCATTGATGTATCCGTTTAAAATCATATGCACGAGGAACATGAGTATCATAGCTACACCATAGTCCATGGGTTTTGCTATAATTTTGCCTTGGAACCAGAATAAGTACTCACCATGTACTTACATTAGCCTAAAAAAGTATGAAAAAAAAATTAACACAATGCAAAATTGGATATTATGGTACGGGGTAGCTAGTAAAGTATTTCGAGACACTAGTTAGTTAATAACCTCCTGAAAGAAAATAGAAATTGATATTGATTGAATTGATTGCCTGCCTATTATTGATAACAGTCGACCTATATATAGGATACAAAGAAACCTTCTAGACTATGGGTTGCCCTAGAGGCTATACAAACTGGGCTCGGGCTAATGGACTGATTACACTGAATATACAATATAATATGTACTCTAATACGCCCCCGCAGTTCGAGTAGGAGATTTGCAAATGCTCAAACTGGATCTGAAATCAGCAAACAACGAGTATGGGAGTCCTTTTGTGAAGATATATGCATACTAAAATCGTGAAGGGACATGAAGAACTCGAACATGACCTGCTGCTACTTTGTCACGAACAAAATGAATGTCAATCTCTATATGTTTGGTGCGCTGATGTTGCACCGGGTTTGCAGACATGTATATGGCACTGACATTATCACAGTAGACTAAGGTTGCTGTTAAAAGAGGGGTATGGAGCTCACGAAGAAGGTTGCGAATCCAGGATGTCTCAGCTATAGCATTTCTAACCCCGTGGTATTTAGCCTCAGCACTAGAACGAGACAACGTGTCCTGGCATTTGGAAGACCATGTCAGGAGGTTGTCAACAAGAAAAACACAGTATCCAAAAGTAGACCGGCGCATAGCCGGACAACCTGCCCAATCAGCATCAAAGTAGGCAATAAGCTGTGATGTAGTAGACCGAAATATATGTAATCTAAGATCAGTGGTTCCTAAAAGATAACAGAGAACGCGTTTCATAGCATTAAGGTGTGGCTCTCGAGGACTATGCATGTAAAGACATAACTGTTGAACTGCATATGACAAATCAGGTCGGGTAAAGGTGAGGTAGTGAAGTGCTCTGACAAGGCTGTGATATAAAGTAGGATCAGTGACCGATGATCCTTCAGGTCCAAGCTTCTTTTCAATGTCAACTAGGGTCATGTAGGGGTTACAATTAAGCATATGTGCCTGCTCAAGAATCTCGGTAGCATATTTCATCTGAGACAAGAATATGCCAGAGGCAGTACGCGTGGCAGATCTACCGAGAAAATAATTCAGTGGGCCAAGGTCTGTCATAACAAATTTCGCATGTAGCGAAGAGATGATACGTTGCATGAGCGAAGTAGAAGAGTCTGTAAGAATGATATCATCCACATATAGTAGTAAGTAAGCTGTGTCTGGCCCCTTATGAAAGATGAAAAGAGATGAGTCGGTTTTGCTATGATAGAAACCGGCTCGAATAACATAGCTGGAAAATCGCTGAAACCAAGCTCGGGGGGGCTGCTTATGGCCATAAAGTGAATTCTATAGAAGGTAAACATAATCTGAATGAGCTAAATAAGTAAATCCTGATGGCTGGTTCATGTAAACCGTCTCTGTAAGATGATCATGAAGAAATGCATTCTGCGTGTCTAGCTGATGAATAGGCCATTGTTGAGAAACTACAAGGCTAAGAACAGTCTATATGGTAGCAGGTTTGACAACAGGGCTAAATGTCTCATCGCAATTAATGCCTTGTTGTTGACTACGACCATTTGCAACTAGACGGGCTTTATACCGACTTAAGGACCCGTCCGCATTATATTTGTGTTTATACAATCACATGGAGCAGACAATGTTCACATTTGGTGGGTCTGGAACAAGTACCTAAGTGTTATTGTCGATGAGAGCTTTATATTCCTCACACATAGCTTGTTTCCAGTTAGGATCTCATATGGCATAAAATGGAGACTTAAGGATAGGGGAGGGGTGGTGACATGTAAGTTGTACTTGAGGTTAGCTTTTACAATTATGACTTTAGAACGTGTGACCATAGGGTGTTACGAGGTGGGTGGTGGTGGTGGTAGCGGGGTGATTGGTGGTGTTAGTGTTGTTTGTGGTGATGGTGTTGATAACGGAGTTGGAGGGGTTGTTTGTAGGTTTGTTTGTGGGGTTGTTTGTGGTGTGGTTTGTGGTGGTGTTTGTTAAGGAGAAGTAGGTGTGGTAAGTAGGCGAAGTGCAATGGGGAGGTGTCGAGATTA
>BQNB010203519.1:0-10757 GCA_026074375.1 Tanacetum coccineum | reverse complement strand
AGGTTTTACTGTAGTATATAACAGATGATTAAAGTGTTGAAACACAAATATGTTATTATTTGTATCGCTATTTTATAGCCATCAGCACGCCAATACCATGGTCAGTAGTTTCATTGACATCAACAGAAATAGTCTCTCAAAAACTTCTCAACTGGCACCATACACTTTCTGAACAAGGCCATGTTCAATTCCTCGGATCTGGCACGGGTGATGGTGGAGTAAAAGTCAACACATTCATGCAGAACGTCGATTTTACCGGTGGTTTGGGCAGTTCATAGCTGGGTCTTCACAGGATTTAACCGGTTATAGCCGGGTCTGACCGAGTCTTGTCCAGGTCCTACACAGGGTCCAACTGGACATAGGCCCTGGGTCAACCGGGTCTGACCGGGGGTCCTAATCGGAAATGGCCTGGTCCAATTGGGTTTTTGGCCGGGTTTAACTGGATATAGCCGGGTCTAACCGGAAATGGCCGGGTCTTGGCCGGGTCCGACCGGGTTTTAGCCGGGTTTAACCGGATATAGCCGGGTGTTGACCTGTCTAACCGGGTCTTAACCGGGTCTAATGGGACATTGCCGGGTCTTATCGGGTCTTAGCCGGTTCTAATCAGAAATGGCCCGGTCTTGGCTGGGTTTAATCGGATATAGCCGGGTCTAACCGTGTTTTGGCCGGGTTTAACCGGATATAGCCAGGTCTTGGCCTGTCTAACTGGGTCTAACCGGGTCTTGGCCGGTTCTAATCAGATATAGCCGGGTCTTTGACCAATTGTGGGTTGGGGGGTGGGGGGGGAACAAGAAAACTTTGGGGGGGGGGGGGGCTAGGGAAAAAGAAGTATGCCCTTACCTATATAGCCGGTCTTCGCAGGATATAGGTGGTTCTCATTGAGTATAGTTGTCCTGACAGGGTTCCTGGCCACTCTAACCTGAAAAAAAAATGCCCGGTCCGTGGTTTTCTATGCATGTTGGTTTTTTCTATGCGTGTGTTAAAGATGAGGGCACATAGGTTTTGTAAAAAATTCAAGAAAAGAATTAGCCGTTGAAGGAACCATAAGAAATCAGGCAACCATGTACCAACACGGAGACTTAAGGTTTTCCCTTTGACTAAATAAAGTCAACCCCTTCGAGAATCTTTGCATGATGTATGTAATGCTTCCTTCATTCAATGAATATGTAGTAAAGGAATATGAATATGATGTATGTAATGCTTCCTTCATTCAATGTTTATAATTGCGTGACAACATATTTTGAAAATTCTTTGGGACCGTTAAATAGTTGAACCCAGCGGTTTCATCTTGTAAAAGCTGATAAACTGCTTTTTCCTACTTTTGTGGCGCTAAGATGCTATTCTTCACTCAAAAACTGAATGTACAGCTAAAAAACTACCCCTTTTGACCCATTACTCACTTTACCATTCGCATGATGATATATTGTTCTTAACTTTTGATTTCGAAACTTTATCACATTTGTAATCCTTCATTTCTCAGGCACCTACGATCAATCAAGAGGACGTGACACAAGGAAGTGAACCAACTGAAACCATGATGAAGTTCCAATCAGCCAAAGCTTTAGAAGGGACGGGTGAGTGCCCAAAATCGGAAATGCTATCATTCTAGCTTAAGAATATCTCGAAACACGCACATACAAATGTTTGACTTGCATGTTGGCTATGTGGGATCAATGGGTTTGACATCAAGCTAACCCGTGACTAACCGTTTATTCGGTTAATGAATTTTGTAGTTTTACCTTGGGCAGATGCTGGTAACGGTTCGAATAAAGTTATTAATGTTGGAGATGTTGCAATGTAAACCATCCTTCAATCGTTTATCGTTACAACTATATATATCCTGATATGTAAACTGTACACACACGCTTGTGGTCATTATCAGACTGTGTCATCATGATACCCCGTGTGACAAAATAAGGCCGCGTCTTTGCATAATCGAGCCCTATAATATGAATATGCTTCGGAAATGTGTGTTTGTGTTAGCATCTAGGAATATCCTTGTTACTTTTTTCATGTTCGGGTTTTGGACATAACCATCTAGTATACAACATAATCGACAAGTTGGGGAAGTTTATAGAGTGACATAATTGGCCAACTAACAATAAGTACATCATATAGCTAGATCGGACCGATTAAGCCCAAACCTATCTAGACCCGTAACCCGACCCACATATTTTGCAACTTCAATATTAGATATAACAAATAAATGGATGAGGTTTACTTAAGAAAACAGGTCTTTCAACTAATATGTATGTCGCCTAACTTAGATTGTCTTGTGATCGTAGGTGACTAATTTCCTAGCTACCTCTCAATGTGTCACTCTGCTAGTTTGAAGCCTACGCACTTGTGGTTTATGAACTTAAGTAATCTATTTCTAAGCAATTCATGCTAGATTGATGCATAGAACAATAAAAAACATTCAATTATTCTACATATATCTTAGTAGGTATGTTGTGTTGTTTCTTTTGACTTATGTCAGTTAAAGATAGACCAAGTTCTACATCGACTTCGTGGGTTGTATCTACTTTCCTTAGTTAGACTAACTCACGTTTTTATTGCCTAAGTTAAGGCACATAGTAAGACATTTTGTTATGTATGTAGTTGCTCTTCATATTTGCTCTTGTCATGTTAGAAGATGACCAAGTTCTCATCGACTTTGTGGGTTGTATCTACTTTCCTTAGTTATGAGCTATGGAGCAAAATAAGTATGCAAATTGATGAAGTAACCCAAGATTTATCAATCATTCGGTTTTCATTTATACTCTGAAAAAACCCCGAACTAATCGAACCGAATAAACCAAAAAACCTTATAGTGACACTAGGGGTGTGCATTGTTTGAGTAATACTCCTCCCGTCCTACTTTTTTGTCCTCATTTAACTTTTTAAAGTCAATCTTTTTCAACTTTGATCTTTAATATTTTTGTTTATGTTATATAGTAGTACTTTATGAAAATTATACCAATAAAAATATATTTAAAAACCAATACATTCATATATTTTGCATCAAGTAATATATAACACAAGCAAAAATATTAAATATCAAAGTTGCAAAAGAAAGACTTCAAAAAGTCAAATGAGGACAATAAACGTGGAACGGAGGGAGTTACCGAATAAAGCAAAACCAAACAAAATCGAAAAAAATCAAACCGAATTTATAACCGAACTGAACTTGCCATAACCGAACCGAATTTGCCATAACCAAACCGAACTAAACTAAAAATTCGGTTTTCGGTTTGGATATGGATTTGGCAATCTGATCCCGAACCGAAAACCGAATTTACATAAATAATACATTTTTTTATGTATTATATATAAAAAAGACCATTTAAATTATCCTAATAAAACACAACCTTTTTTTGGCTAAAAAATTTATATACAAAAACTTGTAGTTACAAAGTATGAGTTACTTTATTACTTGTCAGTTGTTACTGTAAAAATAAGATGATTGAGTTTTTATAATGTGCAGCATTTTGAAGTTGTAAATTTTTTTTAATAGAATTTGGAAGTTAAGCAATACCAATAAGCAAAAAGCTAGAAAAGAGATAAGAGAAAAATGAAAGATTTATTAGAGAGAGAAAGTAGAGAGTGAAAGATTACACACACACAAGTGTAAGAAATGGCAACCAACACCCTCTTCATGTGTGGAGAGGGTCCTATTTATACCTTGAGCCATAAGTGGCATGTGGGCTTTCTAACTTGCGCTATCTTTCTATTCCACCAGGTAAAGACTCTCATCCCACTTCTTTTCTTTTTTTATTTTTTTTTGTGAAAGGTTTCCCCGGTAAATTATATTACACCAAAAAACGTTGAAGTACAATAATGTAGATGACGTCCTCCATCACAGCCCATTACATGGGCAACAATCATGCACATACAGTGCAACAAACAACTCCCTACACAAGAATGACATGTCATTCTTATAAACTAACAATGAAGGTAAAATAATATCTTCACACTCACATTTAAGCTAGAAAAACTAAAAAACAAAACATTAGACGTTTTAGCACTTAGCAACCTGCTTTAGCCATCACAATGACTATAACTGCTCCAATAACAACCAATTCGTCTTCAAAGTAAGTAATCTAGATTGGACACTAACGAATCTAGGTTGTTACGAGGATCTGTAAACACCAATATCAGCCGATATCAATGAAATCACAAGTCCTAGTTCCAAAATCTCACCACCAGCTAGCACGAGAATGAAAGCTTGTACAATGCACAACCCTCATGTATCATCCAAACCAGTAGCATGACCAACATTACACCATAGACACAAAGAACTTCAGCAAAGTCTTGCATCCGACATAAACTTCCAATCTCTTCATGCATCCACGGACCAATAAAACACAATACAAATTGTCTCCAAAATATAGTAGACAATACCTAATAAGAGTTCAGCCCAGCGCGTCACGGATCATGAAGAAAACTTCCAGCAATACAAACAATCCTTGCAGCAGATTCAATCCAAAAGTAATAAGCGAGAAGTGCCAAAACCCCAACAATTAGGGATTTGAATCCTCATCCCACTTGATATGTTAGTCTTTTGACTCAACCCAATGATTAGTGTTTCAAACAAAAAACCCTAACAACCTTAATCTCTCTCTCAAAATCCCACGCAAAATAATAACAATACCTACCGATTAACATTAAAACCCTAATAGGGTTTACTTCCAAATAACAGCCGACGAACAACACGATCATATGATAAATCAAACCCTAAACTTAGGATTATGGTTAGACGTTAAAGACCAATCAGATCTTAAATGATTAGACGTTAAGCACCTGCAGATCACGCATACAACCAAACACCAAATATCTCCAAGCCGCATCAAAAAATGAAAACCCTAAGGGTAATCTTGAGTGACAACCAGCGCTAAACCCTAAAACAAGGGTTTGAACATTTGTACAACGTTAAGCATGTCAGTTGTCAATTTTGCAAGCATAGGTATACCCAACAGTCTTTCTACCATTAGCTGTTTTTTTTTAGTCTAGTATTATTGATAGGAATCATGAGCATGATATAGTGTATGTTGCTTTTAGGGTGTTTAAATTCAGTTTTAAGTTGCTAAATCTTGTATAACTTTTCTTCTTTCTGCAAAATGTTTTGAGATCTAGACAATAAGGTCAAAAGTTGGCTGCTACTATTGGTACCCACTCCCGCCCCACCGAATAGTACCAAAAAGATACAAAAGATTCCTTTTGTACCCCCTTTTTACAGTAGAACGCAGTTTAATCAGGTTATGTCCGTAATTTTGACAGTTTCATACTTTTAACTCGTTAAACTTTATAATTTTTATTCCGCGCTTTCAGTCTCACAGTTTTATAATATAAGCAAAATTATATAAAAAAAAAAAAAAAACCCGGAAAAAGAGAGGGGTACAAATGGTGTTCCAAGGGGGTACATATAACACAAGTTATAGAAGTGACGCAATGTTAGTTGACTTTTTAAAACATGTACTTTGGTTATATGAGATTTTAAGATATACAAAGTAGTTTTGATTGTTATTGTATGCTGGTTTACTTATAGATCTGCTAACAAAATAAATGTTTCTTTTTAACATTAAACGGGTATCTTAATTTGTGCATTAAGATTGTTTTTTTTACAGCTGCTTTACCTCAAATGGGTATGTGATTATGCACATGGGAAGAGATTCAAATGAGGACGGTTGTGTTGATATCAGCCATTTGGATAACCACATTTGGATAGACAGCACTCACGTTATCACAATAAACAATAGTCGCTGTAGACAGTGGTGTATGAAGCTCACGTAAAAGATTGCGCAACCAGCAAGTCTCGGCCACTGCATTGGCAACACCCCGATACTCTGCCTCCACCTAGATCAAAAGAGTAAACTGTTGTTTGGAAGAACCAAGAAAAGAGGAGATTGTTTGCCAAGAAACACACAATAGCCAGAAGTAGAGCGCCGTGTAGTGGGACATCCAGCCCAATCCGCATCTGAATAAGCAACTAAAGAGGATGTCGTAGATGAATAAAGCTGTAAACCAGAAGTCAATGTACCACGGATATATCGCAAGATCCGCTTGAGAGCAGAGAAATGAGGCTCTCGAGGATCATGCATAAAGAGACAAACCTGCTGAACGGCATAAGAGATGTCAGGCCGTGTAAAGGCAAATATTTAGAGCCCAGCAAGCCGCGATATAGTGTGGAATCAGAACAGGATCACCAGTAGCGCAAGCTTTGGAATCCGTGGTCCAACAGAAGTACGACACGGATTACAAGAAAGTCCTACAGGCTTCGCTCAGTACCTCTGTAGCATACTGCTGTTGAGAATAAAAACATCCCAGAAGTAATACGAGTCACGGAACACCAGAAAGTAATTAAGCGGGCCAAGTCAGTCAAAGAAAGAATCGCATATAAGGGAAGCAATGATGCGCTGAAGCAAAGCTGTAGAAGATGCAGTCAAAACAATATCATCGACATATAATAGCAAGTAGGCAGTATCGGACCCCTGTCTGTAAATAAAAAGTGATGAGTCACATCGACTGTGGAGAAAACCAACCCGAGCAGCATAGGCTGCAAATTGCTGAAACCAGGCCCGAGGGCCTGTTTAACCCATAAAGTATCGTTGTAAAGGCAAACATGATCAGGAGCCGCGGATCTCGAAAAACCAATGAGGTTTGATGCATTAGACAGTCTCAGAATAACATTCCATGCAAAAAGGCATTCTTGACATCGAGCTGATGAACTGGCCAATGTCGAGAAATATCAAAACTGAGCACCGTACGAATAGTGGCCGGTTTAACAACCGGACTAAAAGTCTCATCCACGTCAATACCTACAATTTGAGTGCTGCCATTCGCCACAAGGCGAGCCTTGTAGCGATTAAGACTGCCATCTGCATTATGCTTGTGCCGAAAGAGCCACAAGGAACGAACAATGTTCGCGTCCGGTGGTCTAGGGACAAGAACCCAAGTATTATTTTTAATTAAAGCATTATATTCATCAAGCATAGCACGATACCAATTTGGGTCACGAAACGCATTTGAATACGACTTAGGAATAGGGGAAATGGTGGAGACATTTAAAGTGTAACGTTTTGAGTGGGGCGATTGTCCCAACACGATGGAGTGACCATGGAGTGAGTCGAAGCAGGATTGGGTAGTGTTGTGGTAACCGCAGGGTATAGAGTGAGTTGAAGCATGTTTGTGAGGGAGGAGTTTTGGTTGAGTTGCGAATTGGGTAGTGGGCCGTGTATAGTGGGTTGAGTAGGAGAGGATATTTGGGGTGGGGTGGTGTTGGATAGAGGGTTGTTATTCGGTGTAGACTGAGTAGTAGTGTTGGGCTAGTGATATATAGTTTTTAGAAAGAAGGTGTAGTAATTAATTCGGGGAAGTGTCTAAAAATTGTAAGAAGGTGGTTCATTAGGAGTCATAGACCCACACGGAAAAACCGTCTCATCAAATGTCACATGACGTGATAAGATGATTTTATCCGTATTCAAGTCCATACACCGATATCCACGGTGATTAGTGGATATCTAAGGAAAATTGCAGGTGTGGCGCGTGGTTCAAGTTTGTGATTGGTGTTGATGTAGGGATAGCAAAGACAACCAAAAACACGGAGATCCGCATAGTTAGGTTGTGGTCTTGAAAGATGGGTGTGAGGGCTTTCATTATTTATGGCGCTGGAGGTAAAAGGTTAAGAATACGCATCCAGTGAAAGTGCTTCACCCAAAATAGTGCGTGGTAATGTGCTTGAAAGAGTAAGGTCACGGATAGGTTTGTTAATGTACTAACATTCGTTCAGATTTTCCATTTTGTTGTGAAGTTTTAGGGCAAGAGAAGCGAATGGTAATACCATTTGACGCAAATAATTGGTGTAGGGCATTGTTGTCAAACTCAGCGCTCCATACACATTGCAACGATTTAAATCATTTTGAATGGTCGAGACATAACACGAAAAATGAATAAATTTGGACAATGCATCAGATTTATTTCTTAAAGGATAAACCCATAAATAATGTGAAAAAATGATCAAGAAATAAAACTATAACATTTAATTACCCGAAACACTCGTAATTGGAGTGTCATAAGATCTGAATGAATAAATAACCCCCCCCCAAAAAAGAGACTTAACAATCATTTTTTAGAGTGAAAAAGGGAGTCGCACGTGTTTTCCAAGCTGACACGCATGACAAAGCATGGGAGACTTTGTTTTATTACACGAAATTAAATTATTAGAAACTAAAGAACGTAACACGTCACTTCCAGGATGACCAAGTCGTTGGTGCCATGTATGCTGACCAAACCAGAAAACTTGAGGGTAGGATAGAGACCGTCTCGGTAGATATCACTCGGGTTCAATCCACATCGAGGAGAATTTACGAGTCCGGAAATCCTTTACAGCAAAACCCAACTCACAAATTCAATAGTACATTTATTTTTCACTAACAAATTGACGCTTATAAATCAAATTTTGACAATAAGGGTGTGACAAGGGAACATTATTATGTGAAGTGGGCGTATGAGTAGGTAACGTGCTATGGCCCGTGTGGTGACGAATAGATTTCCGTCGCCACAAGGACATATGGATACATAACGAGAATTAAAATAGTACTAAGGTTATGAGCAAAGAGTTAAGATGAATGACGCACTCCGTATCCCCCCATATGCCAGTTTGCATGACGGGATCCTGTAGTGTCATAGAAATTGAAAGCAGTGTACACCGTTTCTTATCCTGTAATGCTCGTGTATTACCTGTATTTTGCACACATTGGTAAATAGAGCCCGTTTGATTGGAGTTAGCCCATGTGTCATAAGTTGTTGGCCCAAGGCTGTAGCAGGAACAATAACGCTGACCTGAGTTTGTGAACCCAATAGTAGTGCGTGGATTGCTATGGTAATAACCCATATGGGCAAGTAAAGTGTGTTTGAGCTTGAGAAGAGTCAAAAAAAAGTTGTTGCTGGGCTGCCAAATCAAGTCCCCTATTACCAAAACCAATTCCAGTATGCATGTTAGAGGTGTTTGTACGTGTGTTATTTTGAGAGGAGTTGGAGCGTGTACCTGCGGAACGAGACAAATCATGTATGTACCTGCAGGTGGCACCCCAACGACAAACACCTCAACCAAAGTTCGACAGACCTCGGTCTCGTTTTATTAGTAGATTATCACGTTCCTTGTTGGTGCGTGTGTCTTGAACTCATGCGGTGTCTCGGTTAAACATGACTTAAGAGCACTAGAGATAGTGCTTACTGACACTGAATGAGACTTATTCCGAATTCCGCTCTCCTCAGTAACGACCAATGAACGCACGGTGGAGAGGTCGGGAAAACGGTCCTTGTGAGTTAATGATTAGAGCAAGGCATCCATACTTGCACTTAAGCCATTGATTGAATAGTAACAACTCGTCGTATTCTAGACATACCGGTAGACCAAGTATCATTGTATATTGTGACAGGAGTCATGTCGAGAATACTCGTCGGCTTTTGGTCACCCATTTGATCCAACGTAGCTCGCCTTTAAAGCAACCACGCGTGTCCCTTTTGTGTCTTGAAAGATTGCCTTCCAATGTGTCCCATGCACTTTGGCTGTTTTAGGGTTTAGCTTTTTATCAACCGTTGCGAAGAGTTGAAGATAGTGTAAAGAACGATCCACGATTATTAAATAAAACAAAAAATTAAAAAAAATAAAAAAAATAAAATATTTGCAAAATACATCCCTGTGGTTTTTTTACACAATACATCCCTTGTGAGAAGATAACGGAAAAATATTTGCATCGTTCGTCCTCACGGATGTATTGTGGCAAAGATTTGCCTAACGAAGGATGTATACTGCCAATAGTTTCTGACAGGGATGTATTATGTGAGAAAGTTGAAACCAATGGATATATTTTGCAGATTACTTTTCAATAAACTAAAGGTTAGTACTTTTATTTATTAATTGTGTGTTTACTTATAGATCTGCTAAGAAAATAATGTTTCTTTTTTATTTATGTATTGATTTGTAGCTTAATTAACTTTTGGTTGAAAGATATTTTAATGTTAGTATTAACAGTAAACGGGTATCTGAATTTGTGCATTAAAATTGTTTTTTTTGTTTGCAGATGGGTATGTGATTATGCACATGGGAAGAGATTCAAATGAGGACGGTTGTGTTGATATCAGCCATTTGGATGACCACAATATGGTTATCAAATTTTGGAATAATAAATTTATATTTGTAGTCGTAGGTTTGAGATAGGTATAATGAGAACATCAATGATTGTTTATGAGCATGTTTTTAGCATATACGGAGTACTATACTAGTTATACATAAACTTAAAGATTTTAATTTTCAAAATCTAATTTTGTAATGCAAGGGGCTCTTTTTGTCACGATGTATGACTTTTTGTCATCGATTACAAAGGATTATGAAGGTATTCTAAACCCCAGCAACATTAATGCATATCTTGAGGCATTAGTTCACATGAGACTTGTGCCTCCAAAAGCCTGTGTCGCACTTGTCTCACGTGAGAATCCAATAACTCTAGATAGTCATTGGTGTTGCGGGCGGATTAGTTTACCTTCATAATCCTTTGTAGTCGTAACTTATAGTCATACAAAGTGATATAAATAGCTCTTACCTTGTTGGATTAAGATTGTCAATCTTTGATTTTTGTGTTTAGCTATTTATAACATATATCATTAAACACATGCTCATAAAAAAGGATCTTCTCATTGTTCACTATAATTTGTAATAGACAATCATTTATGAGGTTTTACTTATGCAGAGACGTTATCTCTTTTGTAACATGCTT
>BQNB010203518.1:0-10757 GCA_026074375.1 Tanacetum coccineum | reverse complement strand
CATATGTGTTCGATTTATAAAACAAACATGTATCCCCCTCGCGGGTTTAAAAACATTTAAAACAGTTCAAAAGCGAGGCTATGTGTAACACCCCCAAATTAGGTCGCAGCAGAATAAGGGTCCGGGGCGTGTTACTTAAATGATCAATAACACAAGATATATATAGAACGACCAAAAAGTCATTTAAAACCGATACATTGGATTTAACAAAGTATTTGTTACATAAGCCCGAAGCTTCACTTCTTCACTTATTCAAAATACAAAGATTTCTAGCCCATAACAGATATACAAGATTTCCCAAGTGTATAATAATGCAACAGATGCAGACATCATATAAATGTAATTACCTTGCCCTAAGCTCATCACACTGAAGCTCGACATAAATGAATACCATATAAATGGCCTACATTGCCCGTGATGATGTTCTAACCCGCAACATCCTATGTTCGACATGGTATACGTTCGTTTGCCCAGTGATAGCTAATCACCCGAACGGGGATGTCAATCCCAATAGATCTATTCATAACATTCGCACTCATAATCCAGTAATTGACAGTTCATGATAATGGGCTCAACTAGGGCTATCGTTACTTAGGCAACACGTAATCATAAAGTAAAAGTATCCACTTGTGTCCAATTGTAAAACAATGAATGTTTCTGGTATGTGCATAATTACACATACCTTTTACCTTTAAAATCAAGCCTAAATGACCAAAAACAGACATAAAATGCCATATATATGCTTGTTTTGCTATTTGTATTGTGCAGGTAACGGATATTCAGAAAAAGGACAAAAATAAAGCCAAAACGACAAAAACTGAGCACGAAAATGAAAAGAGCGCGAAAAGTCAAGTTAACCAGTCAAAAAGTCAAAGACAGCCAGTCAAAGTCAACCCTAGGACACGAAAATGGAATGAGCATCGAAGAACAAACCTAAAAACCTAAAATTGTCAAAATGGACCAACCCGGGCCCACCTTATTAGGCCGGGTCAGCCCACTACAATTAATAAAGCCTAAAACTCTTTTAAGCCTTTATTAAAAAGTCCAAGTCCAAAACCATACAACCCGGCCCAAGTAACCTTGGCCCAAACCCCACTTAACTGTCATTAACCCATTACCCCATAACACCATTAAACCCCTTTCATCGTTAGTCCTTAAGGACTAACATTGTTAGTCCAAAAGGACTAACGATGTAACAACCTCACAAACTCATGGACCAAAAGTATTAATTCCCCTAACATGATCACCCCCTACACCACAAACTCCTTTACACCCGTGGTCCTTATCCCCTTTATACACCCCTTAACTCCCGTTAACTATAAAACACTGTATATCTCTCCTAAAACCCATTTCCCGCCTAAACCCTATTCACTCTCTTCTGTCACTCTCACCTCGACCTCTCCCCTACAACCTGCCAAATTTATCACTCTCCAAACGAACCCCACAATCAAACCCCACACCAGCTAGAAAACAAACCACGTTGGCAATCCGACACGAATTGATTGGATATGACAAAATCAAGGCACCCACAGAAAAAACCATCCCTTTCCAACATAACCCCACTTCATAAGACTATCAATCCACCTTGGCAATCCCTCGAATTCTTATTGGGTCAAAGGAAGAAAACAAAAATTAAATGGTTAAGATTAAAGGACTTGGAGAGCAAGCTAAATGGATGGTTGTGATGAAGACCCTGAAAAGCCTCTCACAATAAAAACACAACAAGCACAGCTCAAGACTTTAGTTTTTTATATAAATAGTTTAGGATTTTCATTGTAAAAAATATCTAGTGTAATATAGACTAGGAGTAGTGTAACTCGTTTTTACTTATTTTTTTACTGCTTATTTAACTTTATTGTACTTTTAGATTTCAAGCTTTGTACTCCTTTTTAAAGTTAATGCAATTTCAAGTTATCAAGTTTTCTTAAACTTTGTCTCATTGTAGTTCTTAAATATTTAAGCTCAATTCGATTTACAAGTTACTTATATAAGCTTTCATAAGCTTATAGAACCTGTTCCATTCATTAAAACCTTTTCCAAAAGGTTTTTCTTAAGTTCACTGTTACATTCACTCAATTCTCAAAAATAGCATTTTGGAGCATGGTAAGTAATGGATGGCCATGGGTTAGTGCTTCATGGAAGCTTTAGGAATGGTTTATAAGCTGTTTTGGGTTGCATATGTTCTTACCAAAAAGCTATGGACTCTTGTAAGATCTCATTTTTCCAATTTTTGCTAATTTCTATGCATTTGCTTAAATCTGCTTAATGTGTGCTTAATCTGTGTTTTTAATACTATTTAGATGTTAATTATGCTTATTTGATCTTGTTTGGTGAATGTCATAATCTGTTCTAGCTTAAAATTATGATTTTAGAATCTAAATGGGTGTTTGGATTAAGGTTTAAATTCTCATCAAAAATCTGTTATAGTGTTTAAAGTTCTTAAAAATGAATTTAGATTGCTTTTAAATCTCTTTTAGATCATGTTGGATTAAGTTTTGAGCAAATATTCAAAAGATTTCATGATTTTCTACTTAGGTTTTGATTCTGTGGTAATTTAAAGTTTTAAACAAGCACAATCTTGGATTCTTGGTTTTGGTTATGTTTATGAGTTTGAACATGTTTTATTTGAGGTCTTAAAAGTTTTTAACATCTGGTTTTATAGTTTCAAGACTTGTTTCTTAGTATGCTAAGATTTCATAGCCTCATTATGTCCAAACTGTGAAGTTTTATAAGTCTAATCTGTCTAGGCTTTGATTTTAAGGTTCAAAGGTGTTGAGTTAAGTTTTTAAGGTCCTTATGCATTTCATTTTGTAGTTAATGTCTAGTTTTGAAGTTACTTGATCCGTCTCATAAGTTTTTATGAATATGGGTCAAAACTGTCTTGTTTTTGTAGTCTTTGGGTTAGCCTTTAGCCTTTTTAAATCTTATACTTAGGATAGTTTAATTTTAATTCAACTTTTGAATTTTTGAGCATAAGTTATTTAGAGGTTAAAGTTAATTTGTTTTTGCTTTTTAGGGATTGAATATAGCTTTTACTAGGGCTGCAAGTAGCTTAAACAGGCCTTAGTAGGCTGTTTTATGCTCAGTTTAGCTAAAAGCTCATTTGAGCTTTTTAAGCTCTTAGCTTGTTAAGAAATGCTTAAATTAGACTAAGATTAAGTCATTAAGTATGTTTAGAGGTTTTAGAAGCTTTTTAGTTTAAGATTTTAGCTTTTAGAAGTTTTTTACAAAATCTGTCATGACTTATAGCCAAAAATGGCTTCCGTAACAGTTTCATTTAATCATAGATTTCTTGCCCTTAAATCTGTTTAAATTCTTGTTTTTAATGCTTAATCATGTAGTTTAGGTGTTGTTCTTATTAGGTTTTAAGTCTTTCAGCTTATTATGTAGCTTGTGATAGCTTATTTTGCTTTAAAAAGTTGTCCAAAATCTGTCTTAGGTTTATTAAGTTAAGTCTGCTTGAATTATCTTAATACTGTTGGGTTTTGGCTTATTTTCTGGCTTATTCTTAAGTTTTTAGCAAAAGTGGCTTTTCAAAAAGTCCTTATTTTAAGCTTATTAAAATTTTTGTTCAAAAAGTTTTTCAAAAAAAATGTTTAACAAAAAGGAATCCATGGGGGTCGAACCCACGACCTCCCCCTTTGCACACACTAGTCTTAGCACACTCACACACTAACCAACTGCCCTTGGGTCTTTTTCAGTTATATTCTTGCACTACTTTATTTATATAGTCATTTTAGTAGTTTTGCTTATTATAGCCTTTTTAACTTTTTAACAGCTTATCCGTTAAGCCAATTTTTAAGTTAGCATTTTTCTCACATTCCTCTTAGCTTAAAGTACTTTCTGTAATTTTTCTAGATTTTTATAAATTAGGTTGCTATTTTTAATCATTTTATTTCATTAAAACTGTTTTTAATTCATAATAAAAAATATAAAAGTCAAAAAAATATAATTTTTTTTTAAATTTCTTTTATCATTTAGGACTTAGGAAAATTAAATTTGCTTTTGTAGGGTTAAAATTTTAGAATTTGGTTTTTTAAAGAACGGGATTTGGTCCCGTTATTGTTTTCTTCGTTTTTTCACCGTAATTGCTTACGTTTTAGGGTTTCTTTTATTTGTTCTTGCATTTTAGTCATTTAGGATTTATAAAAAGTAAAAAAAAATTGTTTTAGGATTAAATTTTGATAAATTAGGTTTTAAGTCACATTTTCTTAGGATTCTCGTTATCATTTTAGTGATTTAGTTTTAATTACTTTAGATTTTAGTTTACCTTACTTATTTTTCCCGTAAAATTAGAAAAACCAATCAAAATATTGTCTTATTCAAACATCAAATATCAAACCGACTTTCGACTCTCCATTGCATTCCTCGTTGGGAAGAACGACCCGGGTGATCACTTACTCGGAATCATTTATATCATCCCCGTGAGTTTTTTGACCTTTTTCCTAAAGGGTTGACTAGGTTGACTTGCGAGGATTTTATATTTTGATTAATATTATACTACTATTTGATACTTTGACCCCTAAAAAGGTGGTTATCATTTTGGCGCCGCTGCCGGGGAGGAGTGTAAGACGATTGTCGTTGCGTTTGACAATTAATGCTTTGAAGATCCTTCCGTGTGAAGTTATTTTGCTTATTTTCTTATAAAATAAAAATAAAATACAAAAAGATTTTCTTTTTCTTTTATATTAGTATATAAAAACAAGAAAAATCAAAAACATAAAAACATTGTCTTTAAATAATAAAAAAATCATCATCAATATAATGCTCTGAACTTGAGCATTATCATAATAAGTTCCCAAATCAAAGATTCAAAACTTGACTTTGTGTCACTTGTGAACGGCTCACCTTTAAGAGATTAACAAACTATAACAATCTAAATTTGATTATTCAAGCATTGTTCCACAAACCGATTCTCGATTCTCACATTCACGTCTCGTCAGGACACGACCCGGGAAGGTTTTTTAGGGTTTTACTTTGAATAAAAGTAAAAATTTCTTTAAAAGCCTCTTGGAATATTTATCATTGATAACTTTGAGATTACCCTTATATATATTTATATTATATATTCATAGTATATTGTATTTATATATTAAAGGTGTGGTTTCGAACAAGTCAAATTTTGGCGCCGTTGCCGGGGAGGTCGTGAGACGATTATTGAGTTGAAGTTTGTTGTGCCTTGAAGACCCTTCCTTGTGAAGTTATTTTCTTGTTATAAAAATATAAAAATACCAAACATATCTTAATTTCCCTTTCAACGATTATTTGTGAATATACAAGCAAATAATCATAAATAACTTTTCCTAAATATTGAAATACAACAAAAGATGAAAAACATGCCTTTGAGTGTCAATTGTTGTAAATACGGCTCACCTTTAAGAGATTAACAAACTATAAGAGGGATTTAAGGAGGGTTGTTCTGAGGAACTACGACCCGAAAGGAGAAGGTTTTTAATAGCTTCGCGCTTTCCCGCTCCTCCGCTCCTTTGTGCGTTTACCGTGAAGCAAGCTGATTATTGGTTTAAGTTATTCAGTCTTATTTTGTCCTTTAATAAAATATGTTGTTTAAAAAAACTCGAAAAACCAATAATAATCTCCTTTTAACGCTCTATTTGCCATTAATTCTTCTTCTATTAATCCCTCTATATTGTTTAATTCTTATGGCGTCACTCGAATATCGTTTGAATTATATTTACACGATTAAAGAGTGTTCGTCTTGTGGATCTTTGTATAATAAAGAACGTTGTTGTTCTAAAGGGGGTTTCGTAGACAAGTTTGTTCGTGATCCTAATAAAACACCCGACTCGTCTCAACGACCCCCTCCTAATTGTCCCAAGTGTGGAAACCCGGTTGATGGTCTATATTGTCGACAATGTGCTCTATTACGAAAGAAATTGAAGGAAGTTTGGTCTACAATTTGTTATGAAGATGAAATTTTCCAAGACTTTCTAAACACTTCCGAGTCATCCAATGACAAAACTAATGTTGTTAATGCACCTCAAGAGCCATTCGTCTTCAATCAGGACCCCGGTGAAAATTCTTCACAAAGGCCTCCACATATTGACCACCATTGTTGTTACGGGTGTGGTGATTCGTTAGACGGTATCTTTTGTCAACGATGTACTTGTGAGTCTTGTGGGAACGGTGCTCATTATGGCTATAATTGTCCGCCGAAAGTTCCGACTATCTCTAATCCGGAACCATGCCATAATCAAAACGTTGATGAGTTCCCACAAACTTTGCCAAGTTTTCATCCGACATGCTATTCTGGAGATGGAAGTTCATTCACTTATGATTCCACTCCTAATTTTGTCGATGATTCTCCTAACGTTTTCAACCCACCTTCACAACCCCCGACGTATTCTTGTGAGTTTTGTGGGAATGATGCTCATTATGGTTACGATTGTCCACCTCAAGTTCCGTTTATCTATAATCCGGAACCCTGTTACAATTAAGACTTTAATTTCCCATAAAATTTTCTATGTTTTCAACAACAATATATTTGTTGTACCCGCTGTGGGGCCCCACATGAGACTTTTCAATGTCAATAAGTGATCTTCTACGAACCTTGTTGTGAAAATTATGGGGGCCCTCATGAGACTTTCCAATGTCAACCAATGAATGAAAATTATTATGAGCCAAATTTTTGCTATAATTCTAATTATTTTGGTTTTGACCAATTTCAACCCTCGCAATTTATCATTGATCATATTAATTCAATGAATGATTATCTAAAAGCTCAATAAGTGATGAATGATTCTATGAGTAAGCTTCGTGCGACGTTTTAAACTTGGTTACAACAACGGCAAGAACAAGTGGTTAATCTTGATACTAATACTCCCGAGCCTTCGCAATGTCAGAAGATTCCCATTTGCTATAATGATGATGATGACGAGGAAAGTTCTATTCCCTTGAGAGATATTATTATTTCTGAACTTCCTCCGTGTATTGCAATCACACCCGTTTTATCAATCGAGGAGCCCGATAACTCTCTAAGTATGGGGGACGAGCATCTTGACACTATTCTGGCAACGGAACCGGACGAAGTAATAAAGTCTAGTGTTGAGGACCTTGTCCCAATCCCAAGTGAGTCCGAGGGTATTTCTGACAAAATGTGTGATGTGTCTTTTCGTGATAATTCTCCGCCTCTTGACATTTCAAAAGATCAATTTGAGGATTTCTCCGATTCTAACAATGATTCTACTTCGATTAATGACGATTCTTTCTCTATTGACAACATCGATTATGTTGAGGCATCACCTCCCCATTCTGAGCTCGTAAGCTTAGAGGAGGTGAAGGATTTTCACCCAGAAGATGGAGAGCTTGAGGACGGTATACTTCGTGAAAAGTTATCGAAAATCAATCTTCTCATTGCTAAGATCGAAGCGTTAAAAGACAATCCCACTCCATCTTCTGATTTTATGACCAAGTCTCCCTCCACATCTCCTAACTCTTTCCTGGAGGAGACCAACATTTCTTATAATTCTTTACCTGAGTCTGAGACTTTCTGCTTTAATTTGGAAGAGAAAAGTAGTGGCAATCCCACTTCTTATACTGATTTATCTCTTCCAGATTATAAAGCATTCTTTTGTGACAGTGAACCCGATTTGGAGGATTTCACTATGTATTCTTTTATGAGCAAGTCTCCTATCCCCGTTGAGGATGGTGACTCCTTCTTGAAAAAATTTGAAACAACTCCCGAGATTAAAACTTTTAAATTTGATATTGAATAGAAGAATAGTGGCAGTACTACTATTCCTGCTAATATTTCTCTTCCGGATCTTAAATGTTTCTATTTCAAGAGTGAGCCCGATCTGGGAGATTTGACTTCTATTATTGACCCTGAGATTCGTGAGAATGTTTCTTCTACGACAAATGTGAATTTACCATTCCAGATTGACCAATCTCCTCTCTTCGCTTATGTTGTATGGATCTTTCTTTATTTTCTCACGTATCCCATTGCTCCTCCATATCTTCTCTCCTCCGAGAATGAAGATATCATTTTTGACCCTAACTTCTCCATTTATCATTCATTTATGATGGGTGTATCTCATCAGAGTGGAACTTTTATGAAATTCAATGTTTATCTAAACCACTTGAATGAAAGCATGATGGAGATTTTATCTTCCACTGGCTCCCCCATGGACCAATGAATTCGGGGTCGAGTCAGGCTCAAGACTCGGTTAACAAAAACAAGCACTTCGTGGGTGGCAACCCATGCTTATCCTAATTATAAAAGTAGTAATGAATAAGTGTGTTGTGAGGAGGCTCGCCTCTTTCTTTCTCGTTTTTTGTGGTTTTTTGTGATGATTGTCCAGGATTGTCCCAGAATTTTAAAGCCTCTCGTGCTCGTAGTTTTGTCCTTCATTCACTCGAGCTTTAAATCCTAAACTTTATTTTGGGAATCCAATATCCAAATCTTATCGACTAACATTTATCTTTGAGCATACTTAATAAACAGATTTAGATATACGTAGAAACCCTTCGTAAAACATTGAGGACAATGTTTGGTTTTAGTATGGGGGGATCTATCGATTTGATTGTGCCTGCAGCCGTTGTTTTCGCGTAATCCCGTTTTTACCACCAAAATACCAAAAAAATGAAAAAATTTAAAAAATTTTCAAAAATAAAATAAGTGTTTTGTCACAATTTTGACTTTCCTGCTGGGTAGAATAAGAATAATTTTTTACTCGATCGAGCGTGTTGAGCTCTAGCTTGTTCCTTAACTTTTAGACTAAGCATTCGCAGATCTTTTTATTAAAGATTTTAAATTTGCGAAGAACGAAAAATGATAGAGTTAATTATGAGTTAGATGCTAAACAAGGATTAGTTGGAAATTTTTAATAGCTCATAAGGTGTCGTCTTTGTTCATTTTTTCTCCCATAAGAACTCCTAACCAACTAATAATTAACGTGGCTCTTTTGAAAATAAAACTAACTTCATCAATTTTTGAAGTAATAGTCTATATCAATAATTTTAGTTCAATTCGTACTTAAATTTTCTAAAAAGAAATTTTTCTCACTCATCTATATCGTGGTATTATATGTTAAAAAAAATGAAAAAATGGAAAACAATCAGTGTAATAAAAAAACTGGTGGCGGCTAAAGAAAAGTTTACTGCATCTTGCCGGACACAACCGAGTTTGCAGTCTTTTAGATAAGGCACAACAGTATTTATCTGAGATGAAAAAGTTTGCATTGGCATCTGCCGGTATCCAACTCGATGTTGCAGCTTTCTAAAAGGTCGAGGATTTCCTTAGTTAAAGGATGATTAATTATATCAATGTAGGTAATAAGCGATATATAATAATATAAGGAAAACACTTTTTCTTTAAATGTTAAATATGCATTTGAACTAAGACATTTACGATTTTAAGTTGTAATATATATGTATATACATGAAATCTAAGGGTGTTGAAACCGAAGGTTCCGTGAGTCCGCGATCTAAGTCCTCTAGTGGGTGTTAAAAGCCTGGTCACTTATCCGCAAGGTATGGGATGTGCCGAGACAAGTTCGCTAACATTGAGGTATGATCTCGCCTTCAGACTCATTACTTTTTGAGGTGTGAACTTGACGCATAAGAAATTTTGCAAACGTGATCTATGTTTAGAGAATTACGAAATAATCACACTAACATAATATAAATTAATTGTCCCTGTGAGCGAAAAGTTTTCACAAGTGTACAAGTAGAGTAGTGTTAGCATCTTATAAATAATATTTAATGGTGAATTCATTTTAAGCTTGGATCTTGGGACTATGAAAAGTCGGTTGACATGAATTTTATCCTTCTTGGGCATTTAGATTGAAATGTTTCTTGTACAATGATCCCTAAAAGTGTATAAAATAACGAAAGTCAAACATGTTAGTTAGTTTGCTTAAAAGAAAATTATAAAAAATAGAAAAGAAAAAATGCAAAAACTTGTAAAAAAAGGAAAAATACAAAAATATTAGTGGTAGTAAGTGTAAATATTTAAAAATGGTCAAAACGGGGCTTTTCAAAGCTATTAATTCTTTAATTCCCCTTGATGAACACTTAGCTACTTTTCGAGGTAATTAGTCGAGGGGGATTGAGATTCTTGGTTTTTTTAAGTGTTTACTTATGGCATTGCGTGAGGACACGACAATATCTTAGTATGAGGGATTTTGGTATGTGCTTAATTACACATACCTTTTACCTTTAAAAACAAGCCTAAATGACCAAAAACGGACATAAAATGCCATATATATGCTTGTTTTGCTATTTGTATTGTGCAGGTAACGAATATTCAGAAAAGGACAAAAATGTAGCCAAAACGACAAAAACCGAGCACGAGAATGAAAAGAGCGCGAAAAGTCAAGTCAACCAGTCAAAAAGTCAAAGACAGCCAGTCAAAGTCAACCCCGAGACACGGAAATGGAATGAGCATCGAAAAACAAACCAAAAAAACCAAAATTGTCAAAATAGACCAACCCGGGCCCACCTTATTGGGCCGGGTCAGCCCACTACAATTAATAAAGCCTAAAACTCTTTTAAGCCTTTATTAAAAAGTCTAATTCCAAAACCATACAACCCGACCCAAGTAACCTTGGCCTAAACCCCACTTAACTGTCATTAACCCATTACCCCATAACACCATTAAACCCCTTTCATCGTTAGTCCTTAAGGACTAACATTGTTAGTCCAAAAGGACTAACGATGCAAACATATACCAAAATCTGGAGATTAACCCCGTTAAATATCAAAAACACTGTTTATCTCTCCCAACTCCATTTTTTCCC
>BQNB010203514.1:0-10757 GCA_026074375.1 Tanacetum coccineum | reverse complement strand
AAGGAAAAGATTATCCGGACGAGTTATGATAATGAAGACGGTGAAATAAAACCGAGATTTATGATGTATTGCAAAAAAAAAAAGATAAAGCAGCAAAAAAGATAAGGAAGAAAAATAGTCGGTTCAAAAGAAGTTTATACCGAAGGAATTGCTTGGAAGGATCTATTATTCGTTGATACGTTACAAAAAAATCAACGACGTAAAGTCTTGTAAAAAGTGGCCGATATCACCACTTACTCTGTAAAAGTATGTAAAGAGCGGGATGTAAAGAAAGTTGACCGTTATGGGAACGCCAACTTAGGTTGTCTTTATCGTTTCTGTGATCGAGGCATTTGTCTATATGTTTGAGTCTTTGTCATGGAACGGTCGGGGGAAAGTTACTAGCAACCGTACCTTATTGGTTGGCTTAATATATTTGTTTCGTGAATTTTACTTAACACCCATTTTACTTCCCTTTCCTAGTAACTAACCTTAGTGTCTACTCGAACGAGGACTTGTTTGAGCATGCATGTCTATTCCTTCGTTACAGCCATGTATGCATGTCTCAGCTACCTTGTTGGATGACGACTTTCGGTGAAAGCTAGAAGCTCTGGTATGTGCTTAATTACACATACCTTTTTCCATTAAAAACAGGCCTAAATGACTAAAAACGTACCAAAAATACATTGTATTTGTATGTTTTGCATTTGAATTGTGCAGGAAACGGATATTCAAGAAAAGGACGAAAAACAAAGCCAAAAACGACAAAACCGAGCACGGAATGGAAAAGACAAAGTCAAATCGAAGCCAAAGTCAGTCAAAGTCAAAAGTCAACCAAGTGAAGAAAATACAACTTGAGGGATTAAAATTGCCAAACCTCAAGTTGTATTACAAGAATAAAAAGACAAGGGCTGAAATTAGAAATTGGGTGAAGTATAACTTGAGGGGCCAAAGCTGCCAACTTACCCAAAGCCATTTTTCCCGCCCAACAAAGCCCAGATACAACTCACGGGTGTCTTCCCACCCTTTTACCCTGCAACCTCTACAACCCCTTGGGTAAGACATCTCCCCCTCCTCCACTATCACCACCTCCCCATGTATAATTGCCAAGTTGGCAATCCCACCACTTTCCAAGCTTTTCGATGGCTGTGATTGACTCAAAAGAAGCACAAAAGAAATTGAAGGCTGGGATTTGTTTTAGAATCACCTCACACAACAAGCACACTTGGGTTTTTGTCTCTACAAAGAAACACAGAAGAAAGCACAGCTGGAAGACCCAAGGAGGAAGTTTTTAGTATAAATAGGGCCATTGTAACCCAAGAAACGGGATCGATTTTCTTAGTAAAAATTTTAGCTTATTTTTATGCAATTTTTCTCTTCCAAGTCTTGTAACTTTAATTTTCGTCTTAATGCAAATTTGGAGTTTTTAAGTTTATTCTTGAATCTTTGTATTTCCTTTGTTAAAAGCATTACTTAATATGTTTTAAGTTCTTATATAATCATATAAGTCATTTGTTTTAACTCAAATACTAAGAATTTAAGTGAAGTCACAAAAACAAAATTCCACACTCAAATATACCACAGCTTATGGATGATAAGCCAGTTCTGGATGGGCTTATGGACACTACTAGCTTGTTTTATACAAGCTAGAGCTTGTAGATTCTTTGTTTAACCCTGTTTTGAGCAAGGGTGTTGTAAGTTTCTCTTGTTCTTATTTTTCTTATTTACTGTAGAACTGCTTATTAGTGCTTATTTGTTACTTATATTTGCTTATTTATGCTTTATTATGATGTTTAGTGCTTATCTTGCTTAGTTGTTAGTTTAAAAGTGATTTGTGCAAATTTCTTAGTTAGAACTGTTAGTTATGAGTTAATACTGTTAGATTGATTTAGCTTATTTAAGTGCTTATTATTGATTGAAATCTGCTTATAAGTGTCTTATTTTGTTATTTGATAATCTGTTTTTAACAATTTAGGACCAAATCAGCTTAAAATAAAAAGAAAAATGATTTTTGAAAACTTTAAGGGGTGTTTGGAACAAGCAGTACTAACCCATAGTTAGTACTGCTAGTTCTCTTTTGGGATTTTCAACTAACAGTACTAACTCCAGGTTAGTACTGGTAGTTAATACTGTTAGTACTGTTAGTTCATTTTTGCTTATTAGCTTATTATTTCTGCTTATTTAAGATTTGCTTAGCTTTTTAGAGTAGATTAAGCCCATTTTCGTTTACTGTCTTTAGTAGAGCTTATTTAAGCTTATTCGCCTTTTCAAAGCAATTTTAATAGTTTATCAGTTTGTAGCTTTTTAGCTTATTTGCCATTTTAGTTTATTCTAGTTGCTTATTCTTATGCCTGAGTGCTTATTAGGGATAGTTAAATATCTGTTTTAGCTTATTTGCTTATTTCTTATTTCATTGTGTTTTATTAAAGCTAGCAGTACTAACTCTAAGCTAGCAGTACTAACTCTAAGTTAGTACTGCTGAGTTTCTCTTGCTTAATTTAGCTTAATTGCTTGTTGAATTTGCTTATTTAGGGTTAGTTTAGCTTATTAGATTTGTCTAGGCCTGTTCTAGCTTATTTACCTTGCTTATCTTTGTTTGCATTTGCTTATTAGGTTTAGTGCCCAACTTGTCTGGTCCATTTTCCATTAGCTTATTTGAGCTCAAACTGCTTAGCAGTTTAGCATTTTTATCACTTTAGGGTTTAATTTTGATAATATAGTTTTTTTCCTAGCTCGCATTTTTACATTCCCGTCTCATTTTAGGTTTAAATCTTTAATAGCTTTCGTTGTTAGGTTTTCCTAAATTGCTTGTGCATTTTAATCAATCAAATCATTATTCCATTCAAGCATCAATTATCAATTCGTCATTCGATTTTTCCATTCAAGCCTCGTTGGGACATAACGACCCGGAAATATTCTATACTACTTCTGGTTTCATTAATTTTGTGGATTTTGATCCTTGTTATATATTTATATTAATTTATGTTAATTTATATATAAAAAGGAGTAAGAAAGGACGAATCAGGCAATATTAACAAAATGTGTAAACACAGAAGATACAAAACTCTTCTCAGCACCTGAATCAAAGAGAATACAACCGCAGTGATCATTAAGAAGAAACGTACCCGTGACCACATTCGGATTCTGCTGTGGATTTTCAACCACCACATAAGCTCTCCCACGAGCTCCATTATTTTGCTGTTTCCCTGCTTTCGGACACTTGTCCTTGAAATGCCCTTTCTCACCACACCCGAAACATGTCACATTCTGCAGGAAGTCATTACCTGCACCCTGAAGCCTAACTCTACAATCCTTCTCCATGTGACATAATCTTTGACATCTCTGGCACTTTTGAGGACACGGTCCATGATGATGTAAGTTGCACCGGTTGCATTTTGGTAAATTTCCAGCATAAATCTTTCCTCCAGCTGGGGCTGCAACATATGCCCTGACAGTGTCTGGTCTCCTGTTTTGTTGCTGGTGATGATTGTTGTTCCGGTTGCGGTTATTGTTGTTGTTGTGGTTATTGTTGTAGTTATGGTTATTGTTGTTGTTGTTTCTCTAGTTGTCTTCCCATACTAAACGCTTATTTTCATATTTGAATTCGAAGTCGTCTATTTTTTTTAGTTTTAGATAATTCGTTAGTCATTAGTTATGTATTTGGGTGATTTAAAGATTGGTTATGAGTTATCAAGAGGGTACGAATACAATAGCATTAGAGATGGGTGTTTGGTTTGAGATTACGGAGTTATCACGAAGATTAAGGGTATATGAGCTTTTAAATGGGTATTGATAATAGCGTTGCGGGTTTATTTTATCCGTAGTTTTCGAAATTGGTAATTTCTAATCTCTTCTTGTTATCTTTTTATTTATGTTTATGTTTATGTTTATTGTCGTGTTTAATTTAGTTATGCTTATTATTGTTGTTAGTTTAGCTTTATATATTGTTGCGGTTAGTGTAGTTATGACTATTAGTGAGTAGATTTTTATATGTTTGTTAAGTGTTAATTTGTTTATTGAATTAAGTGTGATTATAAAAAAGGAAATTATTGATTAGTGATTTTTATATTACTTAGATTATTGTTTTGGTTATTCGAGCGGGCAAAAGCCGTAAGAATAATTAGGCATTAATTTAGTAATCGATATCTTAATAAAAATTGTTTTCAATATAAGCCAACGTTGTGAGAAGATAATTTGTTAGAAAGATATTGGTTCATCAATAAAGACTTAATTAATTATATCACACTTAAGGATCTAAACGAATCACTTAGCAAGCATATCCTTATATATATATATATATATCTTCGTTCGATTGCTTTGCTTATTTGTTCATTAGTATAATTTAGTTTAGCATTCTTTAATATTTAGTTTTAATCAAAAACAAAAAATTAAAAGATATTCAAGCATTAAATTGGAAACATTTTCGTGATTTTCAAATTCAATTCTTATTGGGATACGACATCCGAAAGATTTAATTATTACTTTTTCTAAAGTGATTTTTATTTCTAACGGGATACTTAATATTATATACATACGGCTAGTATGTATTTATGCGATTTTCAGATAGGCTAAATTTCACAATTTTATAACAAGGGTTATGTGTGCGGGTTATGTATAAGTAATTTTCACAAAAGTATGCTTGAAATTTTTTATATTTGAGCATAATTTAAGCATTTTAATCATTTTAATGTAAAATAGGACTATAGTAAACAGTCTAATTCCATCCCTCCACTTGCATTTATACAACGTCCTCGTTGTGTTAGATAAAATATTAAAAATACAGGATTTAAAAAGAATTAAAATGAGAAACTCCCCTAATATTTGCTCGGTAGATTCTCCAATTTGCGTTTATGAGCAAGATTGTGTTGAACATGCGCCTTGAAGTTTCAAGACTCCAACACTTCAAGATCTCTAGATTTGTAAATTCTTCACCAATATTCGTCGATATTTCTTTCACGAGGTCCTGTATAAAATATAGGAAAAAATGTGCATTCCTATCTTGGCATCTACGGTTAATTTAAACTAAACTAAACAAACTAAATACGGGTCAGTCTGGTGGATACGCCGTATCAAGTTAATGAATACGTCGTATTGACAGAACTGACAATAATGTTTTTAAAGTGCAATAAAAATAAAGACGGATAACGTCCAAACAATCATACGCCGTATGGTATGGAGCGGATACGCCGTATTGATGTCTGGGAAGACAGACTCGATAAAATTAAATAACAATCCGGGTTGTCTCCCAAGAGGCACTTTTGTTTACATCGAAGTCTTTAAGTTAGACTTGTCTCCAGCTTCTCTTCTACTCGGCTCTAGTCACCATCCATCCTTCGTCCTTTTTCTAAAAAATTTATTGGTAGGTCTGGGATACACTATCTTCGTTTCTTTCCCAAATATCATACTCACATCTTCTTATAGCTAAGTATTCTTCATTAGGTCCTATGTGAAAATACTTTAATTGGCTCCCTCAAATTTCTCAGTTGTGACAAATCTTTTTGTAGGTGGACTTATCATCTTTGTCGTTGTCTTTACGCTTTATTTGCCCATGTCCATTCTCCTTTTTCATCATATCGCGTTTAGTCAGAGGTTTTGATAGAACTCAATCAGTACGCAGTTTGTTGTTTTTTTATGAAGGGTTTTTCATATTTAGATTCATTCCATTTCATTATTGACACCGAAATACTGTTATTCGCATACTCTTATTCCTATTTCCATTCATCCATGAGTGAATACTCACCTTCTAATTTCTTCAATTACTTTCTTATGGTTTTTGAATGTTGTGTTAACGTTGGATAAGAATTCGAGTGGATCAATTCCCAGTTCTCTCCTTCATCCAACATTTCATCTTCTCTATCGTATGATTCGGGATAGAATCTACAAAAGAATTTCTCAACAAGTTCCTCCCAAGTGGTGATTTTTTCGTCTCCCTCATTTATCCACCATTCTTCTGCATCATCAGCTAGTGAGAGAGAAAAAACTTTCATTCGTAGTCGATGGGAGTCCAAGCCAAAGGAATCATAGATCATATCAACCATCTCTTAAGTCACACTTAGCAATGTGATCCACTATGTCTTCACTATACGTTCCGTGATATATGTTCTTTCTTAATTCCACCAAAAATTTCTTGTTGAGTTCAATGTTTATGTCGTTACTGGTGATAGAACGATTTGATTTAGTTGAAGCTTTTTCCATGTTATCATATAGAATTGGTTCAACCATGACTTCTTGTAGTTTTTTCTTCAATCAACTAGCTATGATAAGTTCTTGTAACAAGGGTAAAAATATCAACAGGATTTACTCTGAAGAAAGATAGAAAAAATTTTAGCACGAAAATCAAATAGGAAAACCAAGATATCTGTTTCTGTTCCAGATGATCGATACGCCGTATCCAATAGAAGTGAATACACCGTATTAATCAGTTAAATAAATACGCTATATTGGACAGAAAGTTAGATACGCCGTATCCGATGTAAGTGGATACGCCGTATTCAGTTGTCGACCAGAACAGTGTATTAAGAAAAACAATTAAATACGCAAACAATTAACAACAATTATATAAAGTCAACAATTTAAAGTCAAATATACAAATTTTAAAGATATACAAGAATATACACTAAATCTAATAAAAAATTCCACTACTTATAAGGGTTAGATCTATCTAATGTTTAAAACCAAAATATCAAACTAAAAATCACAGAATTAATTTCAATTCTCTGGCCAACGGTTGCCAAAACTTAACGTTTGTCATGTGTGGTGTATATTTTTATGATTCAAGTTTTAAATTTATATTTTGCCGACTAAATAAAAAACAACACTTTTTTAGGGTACAGGTTCGTACCCGATCGGTAGTGTTTCGTGGTAAGTAGGGTGTTGAACACTTGAAGCGAGGTTAAATCTATCAATTTAATTAATATCTTGGTCATCTAAACTATGTTAATTTTATTCTATTTTAAACCTATGTCAATCCTAATCCTAATTCTAACGGGAAAAGGGGGTTTTCAGCCTGAGAGACTGGCACGGTTTGGTTGGTGACTACAATAAATTCAAGGCACTTTAACCCACGCAAGCAAATTAATAAAAGATAAAGGATCATCTGACCGAGCCAAAATTAAGAAAACTGTATTAATCTATTTTATTAATCCGATTAGAAAGGTTGGTTGTTTATTAAGTGCAATGATTCTCCTCTCGATGTGTTTATCATTCTTATGACTTAGGTGTTAAAATCATCCTAAGTACCTAGATACATTAATTATTGTCCATTAATGGCATTCGCATAAAAAGTATTACCTTATTTGATCTGATGTAATCTTTCTTAGGGATTATAAACAATGGTGATCTTGTTAAACCCTAGCTAATAGTAGACTTTACCCACTTATTGCTTAATGGACATATTTATTCACTAGTAGTCCATTGTCACCAACTATAATGGAATCAGATCCGTTATTTGTTGAATTTCTAGTTCACCTTTTAGTCAACTTCGATCCTGTAGAGACCCCCAAAATGCGGGAATATATTTAGGGTATGGGTCAAGGGGACGTAGGTGAAGGTACCACGTCATCATTACAAGACTATTAGGATTACAAGTCACTACAAAACATGAAAAAAAGTCATACATTACGGTGCTTGACAAAATATCAGCGTTATTCGCGGGCACACAATTTAAAGTAACCATTACATGACATAAGTCTAACACGACTGACAACGGGAACAAAGTTTTTAAGTCACATGACCTTGTCCAACAAGCACCATTTTTAAACAGCACAGAATGCCATCCGCTTGATATTCCATCGAGCTTCCAACCTTCAAAGTTAAGCATTATTACTGTGATATAAAACATGAAGATAACGTCAACAAAAGTAGATGTGAATAACATAGGTTTATAATAAATATCATAGAAACTGGAACACAAGTTTATAGTAGTTCATGGGGAAAATCAAATATTATTGCATTAAGTAACATGACACCGAAACATTAACTCATGAGCCCCTAATGTAAGGTATTCTCGCAACTAATCAAGTATTTCTAATGTAAATGGACGCCACAGGCTATTCAAACTTAATCATGACGGACGGGGTTAGTCAGTACCGATGGGATCCACATAACATTCTGCGTCACTGACGTGATTAACAGTTCATGATTTCCGGGGCAACAACTAGCAGAAAGGACTTAAGGCTACTAATAATTTTCGGTAGCATACAGTTTGATAAAAATCATGATTGTGTTCCAATCATGTAATATCAACCCGAACAATTTAAAACATCAGTATCAAATGGAATAAAAAAGGGGATATGTACTCACCGTTAGTCTAAGAGATGGAAAATGATCAAGAAAATAAAGAAAGAAGCTCGCTAGCACAAAATCTATTGACCCTAAATAGCGAAAATATCCCATGTGTGTCAATATGACTGCCATCATTGAAAATACTCAACTCATGAATGAAAATATATATGTAATTATCATGATAAATATGTTGGAGTTTACAACTCTATGTTTATGTCAAAATGAAACTCAACATGAAAGTAAAATAAAATAAAATATTATTTTCTATACATAATTCAAGAAACTTGCCAAAAAATCTGCTTTTTAAAAGTTACGGATCATAGGTAATGGGCAAAAGGATTGCAAGTCGCGCACAAACTAAACCAACACCTTATCTCTCATCACTTGGGACCCCTACCTACTGTATTACACAAGGTAATAAAGTCTCAAACCTATGTTTATTGTAATCTTACCCAACTTATTGACTCATTTTAAACGCTTTTTCACCCAAAAGTTATGAAATAAAACCAAAATTCTGGAATACCTTGCCTTGATCGGGTCATAACTCAAAATGTACAAAGGCTACAGGTGGGAGGTTTTTTTACATTTGAAGCTCTACTATCTACCTATCAAAAATACAGCCACACATTTTAAACTTTTACCATCAACGGAAATCAAATTTTAGTAACGACTACAATTTGGGCTTTTGAAACGTTAATTTGGCATTTGCCGTTTTAGTCTATGAGTCATAACCTAATTATCCATATTAGGCTTTTAATGTGTTTCCATAAGAGATGAGTTTCTATTTTAAGTTAGCATACTGGGAGGGAATTTAAAATTCAACCCATTTTCACCGTTTAACCAAGATTTTTACACGTTTTTGCCTTTTTGTCCTGGTTTTGATCCCTATTTAGTAAAATCGGCCGCCATTTAAACTCATCCAGGAACTTCCATTGGAGCATTTACAACTCCCCACATACTAATATACATCAGTGGGCATCTACTTTTTATGGAGAAAATGACCTGTAGTGTTTATAAAAAAAATTGGGGACATGGACTGTCCTAATTCAGCACTAATTCATGTGTTTTAGCCTAAATCATTTACCAATTCGTCTCTAAATAAACACCAAGCCTCTTACCAAAGCCACAAACTCTTACCATGATCATATGACTTAAACATTTCAGTAGGTTATTCTTTAAAATATCAATTTTGATTTACAAAAAATTAAGAATCAAATAAACTACAAATCAATGTATATATGAAATTGAGAAAATTAAATCAAGAAAGGGCGTTCTAAAGTCGTTACCAATCAAGAGCAAATATTAGGAACCCAAGATTTAAACCATAACCCCTATGGGTTTGAGTCTTGGCCGCGGATAGGAGGGCCCAAAAAAACACCCAACAATATTTTTTTTGTAAAAGTCCAAAACCTCACACTTTCAGATCATCTACTAGCTTATGTTAACCCCATTTAAAGGCTTCTTTTATCATCAAAAAATCTTCATAGAATCATCAAAAATTAAAAAGTCTTGCATTTGATGATTGTTTATACCATTGGATATGAAGGTTGAGTTGCATGGATTAAGATGGCGTAATTTTGTTATTGATTTGTGAAAGAAAATAAAGAAATTGTGTGTTGGTGATGGGGTGGCCGTTGAGATTGGGAGGGAGAAGAAGCTGGTATATATTTTTTTTTTTGAAACTGTGTGAGATAAAAAGTGGGTTAAATGGTTAAGTTAGATCATTGTGGGTAAAGTTAGTTGTAAAAAAAAATATAATGTTGTTGTTGGTCATATGGAACCGGCCCAAAGAGAAAGAAAAAGAGAAACATGGCAAATTTTTTATAAACTTGAATTTACTTAAAGTTTTCATAATTTAATTTAGCTCCTAGCCCGACACTTTTGGTAAAAACGTAAATTAAGTCAAAAATGACGAAACTCACGGAAACATGGAAAATCATGAAAAATGAAATAAAATCTCATTCGGGATAATTTTGTGGACACGTGGCTTCCTTGATCAAAAGAAATGGATAAATGAAATCGAGACGGTGAAAAATGACAATATTTACCGTCATGGCAAGTAAAAATAATAAAAAAACTATTATTTTATGAAACGAGCAATAAATCTGAATAAAATATTACCTTCAGAAAATACGAGTTCTCACACTTTTCAAGAGCATTTTTCATTATGTCTATTATAATCTTGCTGATACATTTGTAAAGCACATTGCAACATGCAATGGGCCTAAAATCAGTGACTTTATCAGGTGTTTGTATCTTTGGAATCAGAGAAATCAGTGTAGAGTTGACCTCATTAAGTAATTTTCCAGTTCTGAAAAACTCCTTTATTGTATTACACACATCTGTTCCTACAATGCTCCAAGCTTTCTTGAAAAAATAAGCAGAGAAGCCATCCGGGCCAGGAGCTTTATTACCATCAATTTGGAACATTTCTATCTTTATCTCTTCATCATTCACCATTCTAACCATATCAAGAGCATCTTCAGCTGACAGTT
>BQNB010203513.1:0-10757 GCA_026074375.1 Tanacetum coccineum | reverse complement strand
CAAACGTAATAATATTATTATTAAGAATACTCACAATGCTATAATAAGCAAAATCAATAATCGAAATCTTCTCCTTTGTCTTAGCCAAGACTCGAACCGAACCCAACAACCAAAATTGAACATTTTCCAATTAAACCGAGCTTCTAATAATGATTATCTAGCTTCGGTACACCCCCTTTTAAACCGAAAATGTTTGAAACTAACTCGAATTCTAACTCCAAATATACTCATTTCATGTTATATATTTTTGGTGAAAAATGTAGGAAATGATGAGGGGATTAGGAAAATATAAGTTGATCGGATTGCATGTAATTTTTTTGGCGACCACGGCGGTTTTCGGCGTCCGTGACCGGCGGTGTTGTGTGGGTGGGCTCTATGTTGTAGTGGGTTGAGTCCTGCAAAAAAACGAGACTGAGTGTGTGTATTATGACTAAAAATTTAGGAGTCTGCGACGATGGTTTTATATACTTCTAGTACTTTGGACATTGAGAGCAAAACAAGTCTTTCTCTCTCTTTTCTATCTTTAGATTTTTGACACGCCAACTTTTTACTTTAAATAAAAACCGACAACCATAGGCTCGGGATTTATACTTCCTTGACTAAATTAATTTTGCGTCAACTTAATTTGATTAAACATATTTAATAAAAAAAATATAACTCACGTACAAAATAAGTTTTTGACTTTTCGTTTTTTGACTAAATCGGGACGAGGAATTATAAAATACAAGATTATCATCATTCAAATATTAATGAAGCGCGTCGAAATTTCTAAGATGCTCAAAACTTTCTTAACGGATCTCCGCGTGGGTTCAAGGGAGTGAACTGTCGCAAATCGACTAAAAATAAAAATTTCTAAATTCCATTGGTAATAAAATACGAAAATAACTTTCATAACAAATAAAATTATTAAAATGTTGACATTCGTTCGCACATGAACTTTATATAATTATCATTTCTACATCTCTGCCCGACGGAATTTCCGCGTCGAGCGTGTCATAACGCGTTCGTAAAACTCGGGTTTGTTACATTCCACCCACCTTAAGGGAAGCATCGTCCAGGTGCTCATCTTTTCTTACTCATCTAATTTTTCTTCTTAGCGGGTATATACCTATTTGCTTCTCTTATGCGTTGGATGAGCGCCTCGTACGTGCTCGGTGTTACGTCAAATCTCAACTGTCTGATTAAATATTTGCCTGACGATACCAATGAATAGTCATCGAAAGCGAATTGGTAACCCATAGCCAACAAGATTAAAAATTTATAATTATAACCGCTTTAATTACAAAGATAAAAGACCCACATAATAAATCCCGAGAAACAAAAATCACTCATTTTTAAAACTAATGACTTTAAACAAAGAACAACCCAAAATCTTAGTTGTGATCGATTTTAAACAAAACAAAGCGCAACATCGTTACACTAAACCAAAACATACGTTGCTAACCAAAACAAATACATACTCAATAATCAAAACTAAAATATACGTCATTACCTCAAAACAAAAACATACATCGCCCCTTCCTATCTTGTTTAATGATCACCATCGTTGCAAAAATTATATGGAGTACATATATATGAACTCATAAAATGCATTTATAACCCATATTACAACAAAATCACTTAATCATAAAAGCACATATTACGCCTAATTTGTCATTTTAAAATGACTTATATACTTCGACCTAGCTTTATTTAGACACTATATCACCCTTGCACATTATCACACGCTTAGCAAGACAATCATGCTTCTTTCTATAATTTTAGCAAATTAACAGTGCATACATATTAGGAAGCCCTTAGCAATGGTTATGCTCATCAGGTTGGTTTACACCTAACTGGTTTAAACTGCTCATTATACCGAGCTTGGCCAGATGGCCAAGCTTCTTGGTAATGATCTCGACTTAATCACAGGCTAGATTTTGGCCAACCATAGTCAAGCTTAGTGGGTAACAATCCACTATGATAAGGACTATCAAGCTGGCGTACCTCTCAAACCAACACTTCTTCCACATTTTCGGGTAAGTATACCTTTATCTTACTCACGTCCTAAAGCCCCATTAATGGCCACAACAAAACAACAAAAGGCGCTTAACTTACATTTAAAAGACACATAACACATAAAGCACATATTTTAGAGATCACGATAATTCCGGCGGCGGGGATTCCTTGCTAGAAAACATATAATTGTCGGAATGAGCGAAATTTGAAAACAATCAAAGAAAACAATCTATGAGCATCAGTAGAGACATGCAGAGCCTCTCTGTTCAATCTAACTAGATCAAAACTCTAACATTTCTACATGGCGTCTTGCACGATCGGCTCGGTCTTAACTCACCGCATCAAATTCTTAGATGACTCAATTAAATCAAGTTGAGATAATTACTCACATTCCTAATTTAATACCATTCGGCTTAAGGATTTAGCTACTTTGATTGTTCCTCCAAGATGAGAACGGATGTCACCATTCGGCTAGAGTCTTCAATCTTTTTGCTCTCTTATACGCACACTGAATCGTTGTGTCAAGGAGTAAGGACCACTATACCTAACCTTAAGTTAGGAGTTGCGTAGTGCCTTATTCTGATCCTTGACGATTTCAGGTATATTTACAACTATGCTACCACTACTTTCCATTTCGGGGAAAGAAGTCTTCTTTGCTGCCATCAGTTGATACATCAAAGGCAACACACATCTAATGTAAGAGAAATCTTCTCCATTTCTCACTTTCAACCTCGGGACTAACCATCTTAGCTTCCACCCACCTTAGAAACCTTGCGACTCTAAGAAGATCCCTTCTCAGTGTCAGTATCCGGTTTCTTGGTAACTCCTCATCTAACCACCTTACCATTTTTCATGACTTTTGGGTATGTCTACGTGTCCATGCATGATGACACTCTATACCGTTACTAGTCCTTGGAAATTTTTGCTGTTACGCGGCATGCGGATGTTCTATCCGACCTCGCACCAAGTCTTACTACAACAAGCATCCAGTTCGCACCCTCGATGACTTAATCCTACAATTTCTCACTAGCACCTCGACCACACTTGGTCTCGACACATGTCTCCATAACAACCGTCGATCTACATTACCACGAATTTGACTTCACTCCTTTCTGGACACACTCGTTCCGAACAATACCGTTGGTATTTTTCCTTCGGGACGACTCGGTCACAACGACTCGCATGAGACTCTCTCCAGGGAGTCAATAGGAGTAGGGTTACTTGCATAAGAATCCGTAGCAGGGGTAAAAATATTTTCTCCTTCCGAAAGCTTGATCCAAACGTTTATCCAATCGTCTCGTATCTTAAGGGTGACGATTTATCTGACATTGTGTGATTTATCCTAAATTATGCATAGTTGATCAAGTTATGCATAATTGAGGACCAAACGAAGTCATGTCCATCCTAGTCAAAACATTTCCTTTTTCATACGCTACACGCGTAAGTTATTTTCCCGGTAAAAAAAATTAAAAATAAAATACGATTGTTTCAAAAGAAAGAAAAGAAGATAGCATCATTCCATCTTTCATTCTTATTATTTTAAAAATATATATATTTTTTTGAAAGAAATGATTTACTTGACACCACAGGGTCAGTTTATAAAATCTGAAAAACACATTTTCCATTGTTTACAAACAATTTATACACCAAAATCAGTACAATTTGCGCAACCACATTTGTTCAACACACAAATTGGTTATTGCGATCCACAACTTTAAAATCATTACTCTTCAAAACATCATTGACTATAGTTTAGTCAACGAGTCTCGGCAAGTATCAGAATCAATATCCACTTATGGATTATGTAAACAAGTAACATACATATGCGAAAGATTCGCCAATTGAAGTCACCCAACACTCGGGGTCAAATCAATCTCTCAATGAGTCGAATGTCTTGAGGTAACTACGAATTCTAAGCGCCACATAAGTGAACAACATATACATTAACTCTCCTAGAGTTCTAAACCCAAAAAATGGCTAAAAAAATACACAATCAGTACACCGGTGATGAGATAAAAATTTGAGGCAATATTGACCTCTGACCAATAAGCCTTTAGCTTCTTGAAACCTTCATAATTACTAATTCGTGGATAATAAAGGTATGAGGTTTTCGCCTACGTAAAACATTTCGAATCTATTCTCCAGAAACGTAGGGCCCACTGCCCATAAGTTTGAGAACCAAGATGAAATTACCATTTTGCCCCTATTTTATCAAGCTGCCTTGTTCCAAAATTTTATCGCTACACTAAATTGAGTGTATCTCCTAAACCGTGCGCCCGTAAAATCTAAAACGACAGCTCAAATTTAAGTTTGTTCAAATTCTTGAACTTACAGTTTTACATATTTAGGTGTTGCTATGTAAATTTTTGGACTTATTACACATTCAAATTTTGGTCTCAATTTTTGACTAGTTTTGCCATTTTGATGATAACGCATTTGTCAGGCGTCGATATAACTCCATCCGAATTCTTACATGTACCTAATAGGTTTCTCTACCTCCTAGTCTAATTTCTCAGGTCTTCATAGACCAAAAATATTTTGAAATGTATCCAACAAGCTGCTATCCCAAAGCAGTCCCCAAAGGAATTTTGACAAATTTTTGTAGTTTACGAAAATGAGCATAATTTGAAATTTATTGATGCTTTTGATGTGAAACCAATTGGAGGTGATAGCCCTAAAATCTTTATACAGGTACCTAAATTTTCTTTTGAAAAGTTATTCTAAAAATATGGAGTTATACTCCTTTTCCCTAAAAGTGTTCCAGTTTTGACTAGTTTTAAAAAAACGACGATATCTCACTCATCCGGAAGAGTTAAAATTCTATCTAACTCACCACATGTACCTTAAAGATGTACCAACATCTCAATTGGCTTTCCTAGGTATCGTAAGACCAAAAATAGTTCACAATCAACCCCACAACCTGCTGGTTACAAACTACTGTAAAATCCACCCAATGACTTAACACTCCTTCAAACACAAAAACTCATAGATTTCTAGAATCAAACATTCCATGACTTACTAAGTAGAGGTCGATACAAGAGAATCAAAACACAAACGCACCAACTTTATTTGAAAGCTCCAAAGATAGACGTTTCCAAATGACGGATTACGCGGGAATAAGTTAATAACCGTTTTCCAAAACATTAAAGGGTTATGGGATGACATATAAAAGTTGCACTCCCATCAACTGGGAAATTTCAAAACAATAGGTTACGAAACAACATATGCGATTCAAAAGCAATAGGAAAATATTCGAACTCGGAGTCGAACAATAAATCACCCAATGGGATCGACAAACTACGACGAATCAACATCATCAAAAGATGAAAAGTAAAGTCGCTAAAAAGTGTCCAAGATAATCATATAACAACGATGTTTTCATCATAGTTCATTATGTGGGTTACGTTGTTATACACCCATAAGTGTAATAATTGCAATGAGTACAATTATTATGAAAAACAGTTATTATTGCCACTAAGCTCATGCACCATACGTGAGAAATTCATTTATATCACAATAAGTTACCCCAAGGGTTGCCTTTGCCTAACACCTTGGCATAGTGTTTCTAAATGAAGTCGTGTTGTGTTACCTGAAAGTATTGGTACACCGACGGGGTTGCCTCAGTCCCAAAATAGATCATACTTACAGCATCGCGCTTTACTCCGAAAAAGTAATTCTCGGTTCATGATAGTGGGGTCTTTAATGGCGAAGTAAGGACTTAGTCTATAATATTCAGGATAGCATACAGTTCGAAAAATACTCGTTTTTCTGGTGTATAGATGTATCCCCCTCGCGGGTTATAAAAACCATTAGAAGATTTAAAATGCGCAGGCTATGAACTCACCTTAATAGGAAAAATCTGATGCACATCCCTATCCCCACAAGGTGGCAGAAAGTATATCAAGTGATTGTCAACGGCTTCGTCACACAACCTGGGGTAATTATGTCAAGTTCTTGACACCCAAAGACACATCATTTGATTGTTTATGTTTTAAATCTTTATATAGTTTAAAGTATATACTTTGATTATTTACATTTATGGAACATATTGTATCACTGTTCGGGCCTTCATTATATTCAGGAGGTCATTGTAGTAAACGTTTGAGGAGCCTGGCACTTGAAATCGTAAATCCAGCAAAAAACTCGTCAAAAACATTATACCCAAATGAAACTCCTCACATGAGCTCCCTAGTAACGTGATACGATAAATTTTTTAAGTTTCTTCAAAAGTGTAGTCGATGTTAATCACGTTAAATATTAACGTAATTGTTTTATTATGCGTCGTTCGTGGATTAATAACGATAATTGGGTGAGGGTTTTAATACATCGGGTTTTTATAATATTAATATATATTTTTATAATTTATATAAAAATATTATATTTTATTTTTTTAAGTTTGCAAAAATGGCAACATTTACCCTTGGTTATTAACTGGTACAAGTTTAGTGCCTTTATAGTTAACGTATTTTATTTAAACCTTTATCATGTGGTACGGGGCTTTGGGGGCCCGTGGGGAGAAGGGGGGCCGGGGAGAGGGGCGTTGATGGGGGGGAAGGAGAGGGTCGGGGTGGCGGGGGGGGGGGCGGAGACCGGGGGGGGGCGGGGGGGGTGGGGGGTTGTTGGGTTGGGAGGGGGTTTTGTTTTGTCTTGTTTTAAATATAGTCTTTAGCATTGGAATAATGACATTTTCAGCCCCTTTAGTTATAAATTTCAAAAAGTTACGATATATACCCCTTGCATGGAAATAATTTACAAATCAAGTCCAAAAAGCCATGCAAGCTTATTTTAGAGTTCCAACTGATATTTTCATGTTATAGCTTATTAGAATAAGCTAAAATAAGATGTTCTAACGTAACAAAAGTTTAGAAAAATGATTCGTTAGCTAGAAAATCAAAATGGGTCGTTTTTAGGGTTTTAATGAAAAACGCATGGGTTTGAGGATTCAAGGCTTTAACAAGAGTTCATATATGATCTTAAGAGTATTATGAAAATTCTAATGCAGATTATAAGCTTATTGAACAAGATTTTGAGCTTACTTGAGCTAAAATGGGTCGAAATAGGGTTTTCGGGTTCGTACGCCTAGTAACGACTTCAAGGGTTCTTTTCTCTTGATTCTTGGATTCTATTCTGAGCTTAGGGACTTCACTTGATTCTCATTGGTCTGAGTTAAGACTCCATTGTTGTATTTGATGAGATTTGAGGTATGATTGAAAGAGGGTGTATGTTTCGGCTTATATAGTGCTTAAAACCCTTGGTGCTCAAGTTTTCTTGATGGCTAAGGGTCAAGAGCTATAGAGTGATGACTATGGAAGGCTAGTGATGAGTATTGAGGCCTAGAATAGTAGCTAAGAGAGGTGGAAGGGTGTATGAGGGTCACAGCTAACCACAAGGATGACACGGTGTCAGTGTTTGTGTAAAGTAGCTTACAGGAGGTGATGGAGATGCTTGGTACGGCTGTTGGTGACATGGTGGTCCCCCCCAACTTTGACTCTCTCTCCTCCATAACACCATATTGATTGATTGTAACTTGTAGATGTCATAGAGGTGCTTGAGGTGCTAGTGTGCTAGCTTAGGTTTAAAATGGGTCAAAATGAAAGAAAAAGGGGTGACAGGGCAGGTTAGGGTTTTAGGGTTTTAATTCGTGTTAAGGTTAGTGTTTAAGATAGTTTAGGATTTAATATTAGTGTTAGGATTAAGTTTTAGGGTTTAGGATTAAGGTTTAGGGCTTAGTTTTAAGGTTTAGGGTTTAGTTTTAGGTTTAAAGTGAAATTAGGGTTTTAGGGTTTCGTTTAGGGTTTAAGGTTTTAAATTAGGGTTTTAGGATGAATTAGGGTTTAAGTTTAAGGTTTAGAAGTCATGCATTAATTGCTTGTACCTTGTGTTAAAGTGGTAGTAAGAAACTAGAATGAATTTGGAGGTAAAATGACCTAGTTTGACTTTCTTGCATTATTGACTTGTACATTGAGCTTTAGAAAGTTGTAACTTGATTTAGGAGGGAAAGATATTCAAATGTTGTGTATTGATACTTGTACATTCATACCAAAAATCACCCATGTTCATTTATGAGTATATTAACTACCTTTGGATTTTCAAAAGCCATTTATATGCATAAGTACTCCTAAGAAAATCAAACTTCAAAACAGTCCCAATTCGGATCTGATTGCACACTAAAAAGTTTGGACTTATTAACCATATTAGACATAAAATTAGAAGGTATCCTTCTGGTGTTTCTCTATATACATATGGAACTTAACTACTATAGAAGGGATAAGCTCAATTCGAATTTTAAGTTAGGGTTTTACCCTCAGAAACATGACCTAAATCTGACCCGTATTTTCTATTTTGATAACTTTTAGTATAACCAACATTTGAATGACTTCCCGACTTTAAAAACTTTCGAGGCTGGATTTTCTGGAAAGTAAATTCAATGAGCTACTGTTTAGAGTCTAGAAACACTCAAAAACCTATTACCATCATGGATATATTCACTCATAAACACAGCCCTAAATTCTGCTTACCCTAAATCAAGTTTTTACGCAAATCTAACCTAATCAATTGCATGAACATGACCATAATCAAGCCATAATCATTCTATCATCATCAAATATCATTAATATTCTGAATTTTATGAAACTCTAGAATCCATCGTTGATTTTGTTACATGATTATAAAGTTAAATAAGAATAGAATAAATACCTAGCTCTCTTACTTGCTCCTACGCGATCTAGCTCTTAAATTCTAGAATCAAAACTTATTTTTACTTGTTCTTAGAGGCTGAGGTCGACACCATAAGAGGAGGAGCAAGAATAAAAACCTAAATTATGAAGGGTTTACAGGTTTTAATAAAAGTATACAAGTCCTAGTCCAAATCAAAAACCTTTTTCCCTTTTTATTCTTTTATCTACAAAATTCGTATTTATGTATGTATGGGGAAAAAAATACTTTTTTTTATTTTATTTTTTAGTTAGTTAATTTCCTTCAATACCTTAAATTTTTAAAAAAACTAACTAATTTTATAAACCTTTTCTCATAAAAACTACTTTCTAAATATAACCTTCATTTCACCAAATCACTTTCTAAAGTTTGCTATAAACTTCTATATTTCACTCACTTATTTCATTTCTAAAATAGCATACTTTCCATAAAACTCAATCCTTAATTTTCTAATATTTGACATAGCATTACATGCGACATGTCAATCATTTCCATTATCACCACAAGTGAACACCTGGAATATCTGACACTTTAACACACATATTGAATCAAAATGAGATGCCCATACAACTCAAAATGATCTTAAGCACATACTTAACTCATTTAGCACACATAAAAATCATACTATTAATTCCATTGTCACAAAATGTGAACAAAATAAAATTCCCATATTAACCATAAATTAAATCAAAATGAGACGATTACGCTCATAGATTGATAACCAAACTCACATAAGATCACATAAACACATAGTTATAACACATAATAATATACTTGGGTCAACACTATCGGTTTCACTAACCGGCTTAAGACACGGTTGTCACATGTATAACCTTGTAAGGGTTTCCATACTATATGCCTCTCGAGTAGGGATGAAATGTGCAGATTTGGTAAGGCGATCGACAATGACCAGTAAGCCGGATGGCTTCTGACATTCTGCCTTAACTCTAGAACATGTCAAACATTTGCCAACATATTCAGTGATGATTGCCTTCATGTTAGGCCACCAATAGAGTTTCTTTGATCCTGATACATCTTGTCAGAACCTGGGTGAATGGAATACTTTAATTTATGGGACGCATGCATGATTAAGTCTCTCAGATTACCAAAAAGAGATAACCAACTTCGGTTTTTAATACAACGAGTTCCATCAAGACGTATTTCAAATGCTTTGTCCATTCCTTGTAAGTTTTCAGCCTTGATGTTTTCTTCCTTGATTGCCTTAGTTTAAGCTTTGAGAATTTGTGATGGTAATTTGGATGAATGGTCATAACTAACGATCTAACTCGGAGTGGTTTGATTCGTTCCTTCCGGCTTAAGGAATCTACTACAACATTTGCCTTTCCAAGATGGTATCAAATTTTACAATCGTAATATGCAAGCAATTCTAGCCAACGGCGTTGTCTCATGTTCAACTCTTTCTGATCAAGGATATGCTGAAGACTTTTATGATCAGTGAACACAGTACATTTGGTGCCATACAGATAGTGTCTCTAAATTTTGAGAGCGAACACTACTGCTCCTAATTCGAGATCATGAGTAATATAGTTTTCTTTATTAGGCTTAAGTTGTCGGGATGCATATGCAATAACCTTCTCTCTTTGCATTAATATCGCTCCCAGACCTTGATGGGATGCATCACAGTAAAAAACAAAATCGTCATTTCCTTCTGGTAATGCTAAGATTGGAGCTTCACATAGCTTATGTTTTAACAGTTGGAAGGCTGACTCTTGGTTTTCTCCCCAGATGTACTTCTTGTTTTTTTGGGTTAATTTAGTCAAAGACTTTGCAATCTTTGAGAAATCTTTGATTAATCTTTGATAATAGCCGGCAAGTCCTAAGAATTGACGTATTTCTATGGGTGTAGTAGGAGATGTCCAATTCTTAACTGCTTCAATCTTGGCGGGGTCAACATGAAGTCCTTGACTATCAATTAAGTGCCCAAGAAATTGTACGATATTGATCCAGAAATCACACTTGGAGAACTTGGCATACAACTTCTCTTTCTTGTGTAATTCTAGGATTATTCTCAGATGATTTGCGTG
>BQNB010203510.1:0-10757 GCA_026074375.1 Tanacetum coccineum | reverse complement strand
TAGAAGTTGGATACCATGTTTTGGTAACTTAAGAGGCTTGATTATGCACGAGTCGCATAAGTCAAAGTATTCGATCCACCCTGGATCGGACAAGATGTACCAAGATTTGAAAAAGCTATACTAGTGGCCCAACATGAAAGCATAAATTGCTACGTATGTCAGTAAATGCATGACTTGTGCAAAGATTAAAGCAGAATACCAAAAACCATCCGGTTTGTTGGTTTAACCTGTAATCCCAATATGGAAATGGGAGAACATTACTATGGATTTCGTTACTAAGGTACCTAAGACGACGTCTGGTCAAGATACGATTTGGGTAATTATAGACCGACTCACAAAATCTGCACATTTCTTACCAATGAAGGAAACTGACTCAATGGAGAAGTTGACGAGACAATACTTGAAGGAAGTAGTCTCTAGACATGGAGTGCCAGTTGTTTTGCATATTTCTGCGAGGACAGTAAGTTACGTCATTCTGGAATCGTTAAACGAAGCCCTAGGTACTCAATTGGATATGAGTACGGCTTATCACCCACAAACAGATGGTCAAAGTGAGAGGACCATCCAAACGTTAGAAGACATGCTACAAGCGTGTGTGATGGACTTCGGAAAAGGGTTGGGACATACACCACCCCCCCCCCATTAATAGAGTTCTCCTTTAAAACAGTCCATATTAAGTATTAAAGCTGCACTTTTGAGGGGTTGTGATTGTAGCAAATGTCGGTGTCTATATGTTGGGCTTAGGTGGGAACGCTCAGGTCACTGGGGGGGGCCAGAAATTATTCGTGAAACAACAGAGAAGATCATCCAAATCAAGCATCGTCTACAAGCTTCACGTAATCGACAAAGGAGTTACACTGATAAGAGACATAAGCCATTGGAAGTTTCAATTTGGGGATAAGGTTATGTTGAAAGTATCGCCCTGGAAAGGAGTGATATGTTTCGGCAAACGGGGAAAGCTGAACCCTCGTTATATTAGACCTTTTAAGATTCTCGCCAAAGTTGGAACGGTTGCATATCGACTTGAGTTACCTGAGCAATAAGTGTGTTCTAGTACCCTTTACATCTCAAACCTTAAGAAGAGCTTGTCCGACGAAAGACCGCTCGCTATTCGTTGGACGAAATCCACTCGACGGGACTAGCTCAATGTATGACGGAACCGATTGAAAATTAAGGACGCGGAGTTAAAAGTTTGAAGCAAAGTGCATTTTCCAATCGTGAAGGTCCATTGGAACATCTACCAAAATTCAAGAGGAGGTCCGAGTTTACTTGGACGCGCGAAGACCTAATGCGAAAAAAGTACCATCTTCTTTTCGCTAACCTGAATCGCATCTCACGTACGGTTGAGCTTTGAGGACAAAGCTCTTTTAACGGGGAAAGGATGTCACACCTAGTAAATTTCAGGTCAATATTTTAAACTTTTTTGATCATTATTTTTGACTTTTATACGTTACGTTTGAATCTGACAGTTTACCAGGAAGTTAAAACGCGTAAATCTGAAAAACGTCATCGGACGCCATAAATCTACCATTAATAGAGTTCTCCTACAACAACAGCTATCATACGAGTATTAAAGCTGCACCTTTTGAGGTATTGTATGGTCGCAAATGCCGTTCACCTATCTGTTGGGCTAAGGTGGGAGACGCTCAGCTTACTGGCCCAGAAATTGTTCGTGAAACAACAGAGAATATTATCCAAATCAAGCATCGTCTACAAGCTTCACGTGATCGACAAAGGAGCTACGCTGATAAGAGACGTAAGCCATTGGAGTTTCAAGTTGGGGATAAGTTTATGTTGAAAGTATCACCCTGGAAAGGAGTGATACGTTTTGGAAAACGGGGAAAGTTGAACCATTGATGTATTGGACCTTTTAAGATTCTCGCCAAAGTTGAAACGGTTGCATATCGACTTGAGTTACCCGAGCAACTAAGTCGTGTTCATAGTACCTTTAATGTCTCAAACCTTAAGAAGTGCTTATCTGACGAACCACTCGCTATTCCGTTGGACGAAATCCACGTCGACGACAAGCTCAATTTCATTGAAGAATCGATTGAAATTATGGACTGCGAAGTTAAACGTTTGAAGCAAAGTCGCATTCCAATCGTGAAGGTCTGTTGGAATTCAAGAAGAGGTCCTGAGTATACTTGGGAGCGCGAAGACCAAAGGCAGAAAAAGTACCCTTATCTTTTCGCTAACCCTGAATCTGCGTCTCAAGCTATGTCTTGAGCTTTGAGGACAAAGCTATTTTAACGGGAAAAGGATGTAACACACCGTAAATTTCAGGTCAATATTTTATACTTTTCTGATTATTATCTTTGACTTTTATACGTTACGTTTGAATTTGACAGTTTACCGGGAAGTCAAACCGCGTAAATCTGAAAAACATCATCGGACGCGTCCCAGCATCGGTTATTAATAAATTTAGGCCTTATATGAGATATTTAACTTTTCTAAGTGTTTTGTGACTTTTAATCACTTTCGATATTAATTTTAGGGTTTTATCTTTTAAATTGCGTTTTTTGCGTTTTTGACCAAACGGAACCCTGAAAACTCGCAATCTTTTCGTGTAAACTCTAGTTATCATCCGTCAAGCATTGAAATGTCAAAAATTTCATTCACCTCCCTTTGGTTGTCATATTGGACGCCTAAAACCACAACAATGTCACCATGCATCCTAAATTAATAAAATGACATCTTATTTTGAAAGCCCCACCATGTGTGCATGCTAGATGAGAAAGTGATATATAAGAAGGTCACTCTCATGCACAACCCACTAGTTTAACATTTTCATGTGATCTCTTACATTGTGTAAGAGGTTGACTTGCATCTTGACCAACTAAGTATCCATAAGATGAACCATGACTCAAAGTCTTGAGCCATTTGGCTCTTGTGGTGACTCTCGGCTGAAAACACCAACACACACACTCTTGGTGTGTGTTGGTCACATGTGTGCACTTTTGAACCCTTAAAACCCTAATTTCATCCTATAAATACAAGGCCATACCAAGACTTAGGGTTATCATCTTATTTCAAACCCAACAACAAAAATCTTTTCTCTCCTTCTCTTCTTGCTAACCCACGGCACACACACCCTCTTTAGGGTTTTCATTTTCTTTGATCCTCTTCAAGATCCAAACATTCTAAGTTCATTTCTAAGGGTTTCTAAGGTAGATCCAAGTATTGGTTGGTTGATTTTCAAGGTTTTCTGAAGATTATAAAATTAGGGTTTCTAATTTTATAAGTAGGTTTTATAGATCTAGTCATATTGGGTATAGATCTTGTGATTCTCTACTTGTGTCTTCATTCTTGTAAGCATCCTTAACTCATCTCTTGTTTCATCTCTTTTATTCTTTTGAATATTGTTGAAGTTTAAGAATTCATGTGTTTGTGTTACTTTTCTAAAAAGAAATGATAAAGTATCTTGACAACTTTTATAAAAATGGAAGTATTATGTTTGTTGTTTTATAAGTTATGGTGAGATGAGTTGAAAAGTGTGTTGCAACAATAGAAATGAAGGGATTAGGTTAGATTAAGTGTGGTTTTATTGGTTGGTTTGGTAGTGATCGGGATTAGGCTAGAATAAGCACGATTGTGGCGTTTGGATGAATTTTTGGGAGTATTTATGAAAGGACATGTTGCTGATGAGCGACCTAAAAATGTTTTCATTAGGCGTAAAAGTAGTTTTTGAAGAGCTTGTTTCGAATAGATAGTTTTTCACATATTGCACTTTAAAATCGGATTTAAAACGACCAAGTTATAACCAAATGAAACTTGAAATATTTTTCGGCAAAACCCAATGAATAGTGTGCTGATGTGAATAGTAAAACAGATATATGTCATGTCGATGTGCGTTGTGGTGGTCTTTGGTTTGGGACACCAGTTAAGGGCAGGAATACTATGTGGCATGATATGATATACCCTGTTTTATTAGCATCGGTGTCATGAGCTTAGCGTAACAGGAAATACTTTTTATGTGATGTTGTATCTGTTATAGTAGTCGCATGCGTTTTGAAATCTTGTGGTCTACTCTTGTATTAACTTAAACCTATGAATTCACCAATATTATGTTGACATTTTAAACATGTTTTCTCAGGTTCTTAGCTTGGCTTAATTCTTGATGCTAAATGGAGTCTATGTGCTATGTCACTTCGCCAATTTCAAGACCTATCTATTTATATACTCGTTGTCATTGTCAAACTATATTATGCTTCCACTACATTTAACTCTCTTATGACTGGTTGTAAAACTTAAATTTATTTTCTTTATGCAACGAGTACAACTATTTTTCAAACGTCCATGATTAGTGGTCGTTCTTTATTGCTTATGTTCGAATTGTTATGACGTCACGCCCTTGGACACGTATTCTGTCCAAGCCCCGTCTGGGGGTGTGACAACATAAGTGCGCTTATCCTTAGAGTTAGAAGAGAAGTATTCTAGCATGTGGTTTTTCAAAAAGTTGAACACAATATTTCAAGAATTTCTCAATGACAATTCAAAATCTTTCAAAATTGTGTGTTCAACACTCTATCTCTCAAAACGTTTTCAAAGATAATCATTTTCTAACAAACGGTATCATTTTCATAAATGAGTGAATTGTTGAGGGGGAGTTTTTCAAAAAAAATGTTTTAATATTTTTGGATACATCAACTCACAAATTTTTTTATGTATTCAAAACATTATCAAAAGTCTCTTAATAACAACTCAGTAATAATAATGACAACTCATTAAAATGTTTGTTATAAGATGATCAAGTGTTTAAGCATAATTTTTCAAGAATTCCTCAATGACAATTCATAATCTTTCAAAATTGTGTGCTCAACACTGTTTCACCCTTAATTTTATATTCTTTTTACAACTTGGTATCATTTTCTTTGGTGTCAAACATATGTAAAATTAAGGGGGAGCAAGAAGAAAAAGTTCCGCATAATTCATGCTGATAACATTTTCTCCCCATAGAATTTTCAAGATAAATTTTAATCAATTGGTATTTCAAAGACTAAGCGTATTAGTATTTAAAATAAGGGGGTAAATGTGATTAAAATGTGATCTAGAAAATAATAAGTGATCTAAAGACTCAAAGTGATTTATACTTCTATCCACATGTGTGAAACACTTTTGTTTATTGATGCACGTGTGAAGGGGGAGTTTTTCCAAATGATGAAACTTTCAAAGTGTTAAACGTTTTGATATTCTATTAAACACTTTGATTGATTTTCAATGGTTTTATGGTGAAGATCAAATACCCATCAACCTATTAATTTCACGATGATTCTAAAGTCATAAGGTGGTTAGGTTAGGTATTAGTCCTATAATCCAACCAAAACCGGATGGATCTACCCATGGACAAACCATAGTTAGAAATAGCAGTCCTTAGGTATGATTTGGAGAAGAATGAGAAAAGGAATAATGCTGACTAAGACATGAGTTAGTAATGGCGTCTTGGTAAGCATTAAAGGGGTTGAAGAATGAAAAAGAAATGTATTGTTGATCCCAGTTAACTTCTAATGATCGAATTTCTTAAGCTTGTTTAAGGTTTAGTTATGCTAGATAAATCTAACACAACTTAGTTTAAGAAACTTTGTTTGATAATACTAAAGATTATGTGGAATCTAATCTTTAATATAAGAAGAATTCTTCAGTAACACAAAACAATATAATTTCAACAATAAAATCTCTAATATTATTATTACAAATAATACGAATACTATCTTAGTATTAGGGTTACAAAACCTTGAAGCTATAATGATATCAAAACAAAAGATTTCTAGATTATGATATCAAACTCTATGTCCTAGGACCACCTTTTATACACCAAGGAGTCCTAGTCGATTTACAATATATTCCTAAAACTTAGAATATTCTCAAAGATCTATTGTAAAAATAACAATCCTTATCTCATAAGTAATCTTTGTTAGGAATTATAGATTTGATGAGACAAAAGAAACAAGTAATGAAACAAAAGGATGAAAATCATCATTAAAGAATTCTACAAGCTGGTGGAGAATTATGGAAGATTTGGTCAAATATATCGAAAGATGAAGATTCTGGAAGATCTCCTTAAGAAGATAAAGATAACAGAAGATATTTCTTAATGTTTAAAAGATTTACTTGTTTATATCTTTATGTTAACTTCCTTTGTAAGTCATGATCTCTCTATATAAAGAGATCATAGACATATAGTTTTAGTATCCAGAAAAGAGTGTGTGTGTATATACAAGATACAATGTAGACGTCTAGTTAGTTGGTTTAGCCTCAAGGATCTTTGATCCCTGTTACTAGGTAGAGTAACCATTCTATTCTGATCAAATAGAATTTGAGGTGTGGTGGAATCATATGGTAATAAAACCTTGTTCAATAACATTGGTGTTCTTTATTTAAATTCGATGTGCATAAATGTTATCATTGTTATTATTTATCCTAGATATAAGATCTAAACAATTTGAGCTTACAACGATCTTAGGAGTTCTATCAGACTCCACAATTGGTATCAGAGCCTCGTGGCTCTCGATCTAGGATTAACAAAGAGTTTTATGTCGAATTTATGAAGGAAAAACTTTTGAAAATTTTCTGTTTTTGTTTTTATGCTAATTTGTGACAGATTCATGACAGCTTTGTAACACTAAAAAAGCGTCATCTGGATACTTAAACAATGGTTACAAGTTGTACAAGGCTTTGTTCATGCTATGTTTTCTGTTTTTGGTGTTTGATCTAAATCGATAACATTAGGGTTTGCTACAAGCCCTAATTCAATAAAAGCAGAAAAGGTGAAGTTACACCAGGTGTGGTCTTTAGAGGGTTTCTATGTTCTATCCGTAGACAATAAGAATCAAGGATTCTTGTAGATCAGGAGCCCTGATGAGACGGTGCGAATACAATCATCACAGATTGTTATTGAATCTGATGGTACGTATACAAGACGAACAACTAGGGTTTCTAAAAACCCTAAGTCGATGTCCAGACTAAGATAACAAGTTAGTGTTGATTATGACGATAGGATGTATTGTGTTCGATTCTTAGAAGGAGCAGCAGGTATAAACAAAAATAATGTAGCAGCAGGGTTTCTGATGTCGTGGTGGATTGTGGTTTTGGTTTATATTTTTACTACTACTGTTGGATACCGCCAGCTGCTGTAGATGTTTCATGGTTATGATGCTGCTTGGAGAACGTGTTTTGAAGACCATGTTGATGTAACAAGGTTGAACAAGATTGGGTTGTTGATACAGCAGGTTTTTGTTTGGAAAAGATATTGGCAACTTATGGTATTTGAGTTTTTATTTGGTAAATATGAGTATAGAAAAGAATGATTTAGTTACCAAAATAAAGAATGTTGATGGGAGAATGGTATGAAAACTTACTACTGCCAATTATAATCATACTACTGCTTATATCGTTTATACTGCCAGAATATATTTACTACTGTTCTTTTGCATTAGTGTTGTTGTGTACAAGATTTGAATACGAAAAACAAAAGATATGTTCTTGGACAGATATGGAAGTGCAGGTTTATAGCAGTATTATGTTTATGCTGCTAGGGTTTTGAGTTCGCGTTTAATACTGTTGTTGGACATGGGTATTAAAGTTGTTGTTGGTTTCTTTGTGGCTATTAATACTGCTTGATGGTTTGATTAGTGCTGCCCATAAATAATTCGTACTGCTAGTATGATTTTTCTACTACTCGTACATGTTAATACTGGTGGTACATATATTAGTGCTGCTAGTAGGTTTGGAATTGTTAATACTGCTGGCATTGATCGATATCGGTTGACACACATGTTTGGATCTCGGACAGAACTATTTTACACAATAGTTTATTCTTATTGGTTATATGGCTATTATTTTTGGGATTTTATTGAAGATGTGATTATGAAGACGACTGTTTATTATTTATTTGAAGTTGAAGTGGAGTTTTTTTGGATACGTGTTCTTATCATATCATAAAGTGGGTGTTAGACGTTGAAGGTAACTTGTTCGTGCTTAGAAACGATGTGACAAAGACTTGTCAAAATCTAGCAATGGTGTGCGATTTCTCTTAGGGTGCTCAATGCGTACATTTTCTATCACATTAAGGAGTTGCGTTGTTGTGCTCAGTGTCTTATACTTTGGTCTTGGTATGAGTTTGAAGTCACGTGGATAGTACAAGATATAAGACACAAGTTTGGGTTATTCTAATTTCACATCAAGTTTGTTATACTTAGTTTTCTTCATCAGTAATCATTACATAGAGACTACAGAATTGAAGATTCAAAAGATGGTTAACATATGGGTTTCAGGGGAAGCTTATTGTCAAAAATGTTTAACCATCAGGATATGTTCATGCACCACTTGAGGAGAAAGGTTTCATTACTACTGCTATTGTTATTACTACTGCTAGTTTAAATTTCTACTGCTCAGATTCATTTTTATTATTGTGTGTCATGGAGGGCAATTTGAGTATTGGAAAGCTTGGATTAGAAGTTTGATATATTATTTGAAGTTGTAAAGATCAAAGTTGCATATGTTTATAAGTCCCCTATTAGATTATGCCGAAAAGGGGAAGCAGATTACATAGATATGATTTGCAGCTTATTATGTGTGGTGGCATAGCAAGGTTATAAAGGAAATCTAATTAAGGAGAAGTTTGTTTCAGTCAGGGAGATCTATGATCTTAACTTCAGGGGAAGCTAAGGCTTTATGATGAAGTTTGTACAAGAACATGTTTGTTTTGTCATCATCAAATAGGGGAAGATTGTTGGGAATTATAGATTTGATGAGACAAAAGAAACAAGTAATGAAACAAAAGGATCAAAATTGTCATTAAACAATTCTATAAGCTGGTGGAGAATTATGGAAGATTTGGTCAAAGATATCAAAAGATGAAGATTCTGGAAGATCTCCTTAAGAAGATAAAGATAACAGAAGATATTTCTTAATGTTTAAAATATTTACTTGTTTATATCTTTATGTTAACTTCCTTTGTAAGTCATGATCTCTCTATATAAAGAGATCATAGACACATAGTTTTAGTATCCAGAAAAGTGTGTGTGTATACACAAAATACAATGTAGATGTCTAGTTAGTTGGTTTAGCCTCAAGGATCTTTGATCCCTGTTACTAGGTAAAGTAATCGCTCTCATCTGATTAAATAGAATTTGAGGTGTGGTGGAATCATATGGTAATAAAACCTTGTTCAATAACATTGATGTTCTTTATTTAAATTCCGCTGTGCATATGTGTTATCATTGTTATTATGTATCCTAGATATAAGATCTAAACAATCTGAGCTTACAACGATCTAAGGAGTTCTATCAGACTCCACAATCTTGATCTTCAAGCAATCTTTATCTTTCAGCAGTTGTAACTTTGTACCAACAGCATTAACTCTTAACAAGCAGTAGTAACTTATACACCAGCAGCATTAACTGTGTACAAGCAGTAGTAACTACTTAGAATATTTTCTTTAATCTTCACCAGCAGTACTAACTTTACTCTAGCAGTACTAACATATACTAGCAGTAGAAACTAGCAGAACTAATATACACTAGCAGTACTAAGTTACACTAGCAGTACTAAGTTACACTAGCAGTAGTAAGTTACACTAGCAGTAGTAACTACTTAGCATATTTTTTCATTAAGACTACTGAACAACACTAAGTTTTACTTAGCAGCAGTAACACAAACCTTAGCAGCAGTAACTTCAAGATCATCATGAAGTCTTTTAATCCCAATAATCCTTCCCTAAACTTGATATTCTCCTTCAAAATCTCAAGTTTCTTCATTGAAAGCTTCGTTAATCACCAGGAGGATGCTTCCAAACACTTCATTGATTCTTGAGTTGTTTTGTGATGAGCTTAAGAAGCTGATAACACATTTCATTCCAATGATCAGCTTGCAGCTTCCTATTTAGCATATCTGTGATTGTAGGTGCTGTAAGAGGATATCTCTTTTCTACCAACATATGAATGTGCACATTTTGCTTCCTCAATGAATGTACTCCACGTGAATCATATAACTTCCAATCCAATACTCTATAATCCTGTTGATTCCTCCATACTTGATCTTCAACATGTGGATCAAACATTGTCTTTAGATCACCCCATAGCACTCTCTTATAGCCCTCCTTTGGCCTTGTTGACCCATGCTTAGCTTTTACTAATTTCCACAGGGTTTCCAAATCTTCCCTATAACACCCCATTTTTTAGGGTCATTTACGACGTCATATAATCCACTATTTATTTTTAGTCTCGTACGCGTTTGCTTTTAATCTTAATCGTTAAGATAAATCGCGTAAGCTAAAAATTATCATTGAACTTAAACGGGCATCAAACAATTAAATGTTTACGTCAAGCAAGTGTTAGATAATTATTTGGAGGATAATTATTAAATTTGCACATTTTCTATCACTTTAAGGAGTTGCGTTGTTGTGCTCAGTGTCTTATACTTTGGTCTTGGTATGAGTTTGAAGTCACGTGGATAGTACAAGATATAAGACACAAGTTTGGGTTATTCTAATTTCACATCAAGTTTGTTATACTTAGTTTTCTTCATCAGTAATCATTACATAGAGACTACAGAATTGAAGATTCAAAAGATGGTTAACATATGGGTTTCAGGGGAAGCTTATTGTCAAAAATGTTTAACCATCAGGATATGTTCATGCACCACTTGAGGAGAAAGGTTTCATTACTACTGCTATTGTTATTACTACTGCTAGTTTAAATTTCTACTGCTCAGATTCATTTTTATTATTGTGTGTCATGGAGGGCAATTTGAGTATTGGA
>BQNB010203507.1:0-10758 GCA_026074375.1 Tanacetum coccineum | reverse complement strand
GGTGTTTGAGAGACGTGAAGTAACGACTAGCATCGTGACGTGCTTGTTTGACGTGTTGTGTGAGCAACCGTAGAGGTGGTAATTTAACAACTTTGTTTCATTTGCTGTTGACTACAAGAGTTAGTTTTCTTGTTTACCCTTTTGTTTATTTATTGTGTGTGTTAATCATATTCACCTTACTTGATCCATATCCGCTGCGTACTCGTGGTTGTTAATGGTTAACAGTTTATAAAATCCCAACAGTATACTTATTCTATTCTAGTAGTGAAATAAGCAACGGGTTTAAAATATACAAATTAGACTTAGGCTGAACGTAATGGGAGAGATTTCTTCGGTCGGTCGTCCTATGTGGACAAGACCAGACGCGTTCCATGCCATTACTAGAGAAATGGGAGACCGCGGTCTACCCTGACCTTTCAATTCTTTTGGTCGTGTATGAGACCGAACAAATGGAAATGAATACAAACAAAGAAAGTAGTTGTGGGCCACATTAAATGATTTGTCTGATAATTTTTTTTTTTATAATAAACGTTTAAAATTTTAACCCTTTAACCTTATTAATGTAATGTTTAAAAAAAAAAAAAAATTGTTCGGTGTCCTCTGCGTCACCACTACATGTGTTTAGTCACTGTGTGGTCTAAGAGAGAGAAAGCTGAATTGGCGCTGACGTGACGGTCGCCTCTGCGGTCACCACTACATTCGGTCTTAGTATACTTGATTTATTCTAGTGATGAAATAAGCAATGGGTTTAAAATATACAAATAAGACTTTGTATACATATTTTATTCCTTCAGTTTTCAAACCTAAAAACAGTTTTTGCGCTATAAATATCCACTTAAAGTTGGATATCTCCATGTCAATCAAGACCACAATGGCAATAAACACCAAACTTTATACTTATCTCTTTGTATTTCTCTTTGTTTTGCTCCTAGTAGTTAATCCAGGTAAGAAAACATTGATTAGTGATGGAATATCTGCCACTTATCTTACTAGATATCAATTTCCTTGCCATAACATCATAGCCTGGGCTAGACATACTTGAGAAAGAGGGTCGTGCATGCCTATGAACTCCATTCATAGTGTATACAGATTATTTTAATTGTTTAAAATTATATACATACATTTTATCGTTACGGACAAAAAAAGTGCACAACCTTTGTTAGATTTTTGGTTCCGCCACTGATAATAGCAAACATAAATTTGACACTACTATTTTAAATTGCATAATTTCTTACGTTTGCTTAAGTAATTTCAGATATGGTGGCGAGTAAAAAAGTGAAACACAAGCTATGCGAGCGAAGAAGCACGACATGGTCAGGATTTTGTGGAAGCTCAAAGAATTGTGACCGACAATGTCGTGAGTGGGAGAAGGCGGCCCATGGAGCTTGTCACCAACAAGGACTAGGAAGGGCGTGCTTTTGCTACGAGAAGTGCTAAATGTTCCAAGATCGGTTACATAAGGCTGATAACTGCATACAAGTATGGTATTTACGAGTGATATATCAAATGGTCAAATGGTCTCACGTGGTTTATGGCATGTGTCTTTTAATAAAATAATATGTGTTGGGTTTGCTTATATTGAATGTCGTTGTAAATTCGTTTTGAATAAGTCATTGTTTTACATTTATTATTGTTTTATGTTTGTATGAAATAAAACATATTGCTTTTTGCTGTCTGTTTTTAAACCTTTGATGATGAGTACAGCCGAAAAACTTACAGGTACAGAGCCGCTAGTAGATTAGATTTCTATAAAGATAATCACCACGTATGACATGTAAAACGATTTATATTTGATGTTGGATTAATAGTATGTCTGGTTTTCCGTTAAGGATTGATAAGAATCTCAAAGAATGATATAGATATCTGGTAGCGGGAGGAAAAGCCCCACATAGATCAAGTGTGCGTGAGTGCATTATGAAATGTTCATACTACTTGTCCCAAACTATTGATTAGTGTCGAGATGAATCTAGGGTTTATGTTTATTTATAAATACGTTAAATGTAATTATGACTTTGTTATTTTGTTCTCATATGCAATCCAACAGAATGCAAATTTAAGTTTGGTTCAAAAGCTATAAACATAATTGAAATTAATATTGGTTACTGGATGTAGATAATTTTGATAGATAAAGTTTAAGAACGACCCAGTTTATAACTTCGAATATACGTTAGACACAGACAAATGTAATTTGCGCATGTAAAATTCAGCAAATTTAGTGGCTGTCTACAAAATTGGAAATAATAAGGGAATGGGGCAAACGTACGTAACACTATAATCACTATTCACTAACATGTAAAATCATATAGCTGCTCACATCATAATTTCTTACGCATTCAGGTGGGTCAGTTAATTATGGGATTTGCATGCATGCACCATGAACACAGTAACAATTTGCTACAATTTTTATAAGTTTCAAATCAGGTACGGTGTGTTGCGTTTGTGTAGCGGGTAATCTTAATTAGCCTCTTGGGTGACTAGGTGTTTGATTACTCTGGTTTCATGGTTCTAGTCGTTGGCAGGGACGGATCCAAAATTTTCAAGAAAGTGTTGCACAATTTTTCTTTCTTAAGTACCAAAATAAAAGCTGCATCATAATCATATGCGATCGGCATAAACATAATATTTGGTTACTGCAGTGTGACCATTGGCCAGATGACGATTATATTTAAAGACAATGCTAGTAGAGCTGGCAAGACGGGCGGGTCAAGTAGTTGTAATGGGTCAACACAAAGTTGGGTTAAAACATGTCATTTTGTAATGCCAACCCAGGTTTGACCCGCAAACACTGTTACCCATTTAAAAAAGAACGTTAATTATAACTATTTAAACCATTATATTACAACAATATTCTTACGTAAATAAAAATAATCCGGAGTCTGTATGAATATAATTATTTTTGGGCAACTTTTAAATTCAACCCATTTGACCTATTCGCATTATATTTTTGATTCTACCAATTTGAAATCAAGCAAGAACCAAATAGGCTTAGATTGTCATATAAAAAGAATGCGTCATACGTTGCATACTTACTTTGGTACATCCATAGATTTTTAACAGCTTTAGCGAGGAAGAGTTATCCATAATGAATCCGACTTCTCCCTCAGTTAATTTAGTGCACCATGATAGATCTACAGTTGCCAGCTTTCTTGCATATTTTGTAAGAGCAAATGAAGTTTGGAAGCTCACCTGCATTTGATGTTTTTATCAGTAAGCAATATGCTCATAATGAAATCACGCTCTTTGTAAAATGCACAACAATTTTATCATTGTCGCATGACAAACTTAACCATTATCAGAAGTAAAAAACATTGAAATTGAAAAATTGTTAGTGAGAAAGACAATACAACCTTAAAAAAGAAAGCATGCAGGCGAGTCTAATAATTAGGGGGATGTTTCTTCATTTGATTTTCATTGCCACGTCAGCCGTTATAATCTTTGAAACGACCACTTTTACAGTTGCATTTGTTGGGATTTAATAACTAGTTAACCATTAACAACTACGAGTACGCAGCGGATATGGATCAAGTAAGGTGCATATGATTAACACACAATAAATAAACAAACGGGTAAATGAAAACAAACCTCTTGATGAATCAAATGCTAATGAAACAAAGTGAATAACTTTCCACCTCTACGAGTGCTAACACAAACACGTCAACAAGCACGCCCGGATGCTAGCCTTACTTCACGTGTATCCCAAACACCTCGTGTAATACAATGCTTCCAAAATCAAGTACCAAATTTGTCCCAAACAAACAATACCGAAAATCAGAAACTAACCTAGGGTTTTCATCAAATTCGGATTACCGAATTTGCTTCCTGACCAAATCGGTATAACCAATTTCCACTGAAAACAAACCCTAACAACTTCTACTTGTTGTCACGCATGAGAACTAGTAAACAAAGGACTTCTAATATGCTGTGAAACTTGTGGGAGTCAAACCAACACTTGTAATCCCTTTTAGGGAGTACCAAAAATCAACAGCAACAAGAGGGGTGAACCAAAAAACCTTAGAACCCTAATAGGGTTTGTATAATCGGCTGTTAAGAGAGTAGGAAAATAGCAACAGCTTTTTGGAGGTAAAAGAGTTGTGTGTCAGATGTTATGAGCCAGGGTGAAAGGTTAATATAGCCTTAAAACCCTACTCATGATAGAACTATGATAAAGACTTGTATCCTTATCACAACTCCTATACCATTCCTTTTCCTCCAAGAAAATGAACCTAGACACCCTTTAGATATGTCCTTATGGACGGCTATCACACTAGGCTCCATAAGATTCGTGTCTAGTCGTTTTAGGTCCTTATGGTTTACAATTAGAAGCATACGTGAAGTACAAACGCACTCTAAGTGTTTAACGTGTGTGCCCCTAATAGGCTCACACATTTCTAGTTGTATTTGAGCTAGTCCAACTCACATAGTCCAACAGTTCCCACTTGGGAGTTGTAGTAGCAGACAGACCATATATTAACGACAAAAACGTCTAACAACACTCACATTCATTTTTAAAACTAGAAATGTCTGAGATCAAGTTTCATAAACATTCTCGGTAGCATGGTTATTTATCTCTTGCTATAATCATCCCTTTGTTCAGATACCGTTAAACCATGGATATGGATCCTAACTCATTCCATATAGTTTAACCACTTAGATTCTCATTATAGAACTTAATACAAATATACCAAATGTAATCAAGAATCATCTTGCATTACCCTTTGGGTGCGGCCACACAGTTATCTGATTAATTCTAGAGAGGCGCCAATGGTATCATACTGCACATCAAGTGGAGGAACAAATTCTTTATTGAATACAAGTGTTGTGAATGCTGCTTCACATCACTTCCAATAATAGCCTTTATAACTACCATTTTCAGGTTCGTTTGACTTAGAATTAAAAAGTGATATCCACACATACCAGAACTTGTTTGTATTCTCAAGTCTAAGGATGATTTAACTAACCATTTTTCGATATTTTACTCATGACTAAAGATCCAAAAGTAAATATTCAAAGGTTGGGGAGTCCAATACGCATCCCTTGTGAGTAACATATGAGTTTGGCGGGAACCATCCACATATTCAAAGAATATTACCAATACTCATATTTGCCTTATGTAACAATACTCCCATATTGTTAACCGACAATGGACATATTTAGAATGATATAATCACTCAAGGATTAAACATGCAAATATTGGATAACAATTATTATATGAATGAATAACAAATACCAAGTATATTTATTCATTAGAAATTAAAAATTGTCTTACAATCCCAATTATTCAAATACTAAAACAGATATGCATAAAACTAATTAGCAAGTTGAACTCCAATGTTTTCGACATTCTTAACTATTTCTTTATAAGATAGCTAAATAGTTATCTGAGTAAACTTTCCGAATACTTATTTCAAATTCACAAATTATAAAGAATTTGAACGCTATGATGAATGTCGTATGTATATTTCCATACTATTGCAAGAATCATAGTATGAAAATGTGACAGTACCTTTTATGAGGTATTTGTAGTCACCCACATACTTATCTCATACAATCATCTTTACAGTTTCTCAAAATGTAAAGTATTCTCATTCTTTAATGTGTATTGCAACTATGCTCTAAGATGAGCATATCTAGTTAGCAGATTTATCATAAATGATAAAATCCTACTATAACTAGAATTGATTATTCTCTAGCATCATGTGTACACAAACAACACTATGCCTTATATAATTCGTAAACATTTATTTTAACAATCATCTAAATCACTCTCAATTAGATATTGTTGTTATCAGTCATCTAAACACTCTCAATTAGATACTGTTGTTGTTAGCTCATCTTGCTCTTGTGCAAAAGTAACAACCAGTCTCATACACAATATAAGATATACATGATGAATCCTTCGTTAAAAACACAAGGTTTCCATCCATGTATTAAATTATCTCAAGTGAAATATATCATTTAAGACTTGCTTCAATGATGTATTGCATTGTGTTGGACTTAATTTCCGCATATGTTTATTTCATTAAACATTCATTCCAAGGTCGTTTGTTTAATTTCCTAAAATTCGCAAGTGAAGTTTCATTCCAACCTCAAGGATTAACATCTATCTTAGATGGAATGATACCTTCAATATGTTACATAACATATGAAATTGAGAAAAAAAACATAGTGCTCCCACTTGATGTAAGGTGTACCCAGGAGTTATCTTGATTTAATCAAAAATCATATTGTGATTAAACTTAAGATCTCAGCTCCTAGATGCATGATCCAATCCACACTTAGATTCTATTATCTTGTATACTTGATAAAGACTATTTTAAACTCGTAACCTTTTGATTACACACCATCCTCGCAAAAGATAATCATAAAGAAAAGAGTTATAAAACTTAATTGTTATAAAACAAATATAGACTCATAACCCTTTTGATTACACATCGTCCTCGCAAGGTAATCATTAAGGAACGAGTTATGATCCTCAATTTGACATGTGTCAGATGACAATTAGTTATCTGTATATAATTAATGCGTGTAGAAAAGAAAGATTTAATCACAGTCAATTGCTTGAGAAAGATTAAAATCTCTTATCATCAATCAGGCATTAATGTGTATACAATTTTGTCCTTATGAGTCTTTCTTCAAAAGAAACTTATTATAACCTTTCAGTTTAACTGTTTGGTAAAAGATCAATCAAGCTCACAATATTGATTTGTCTTTTAAGGACTGCATCTTATCATTCATATTTCTAAGATATTTATCAGATCCAAGATGTGATAATTCATCTTATTAGTTAGCAGGTTTATTATGACCCTTTAACTTATATTCTTCAGCATTGATATTAAAATATCACTCCATTGATGAGGCATCCTTGCGGATTTACGAATGAGAGTTACACTATAATTTGGTTTGACATTTTCATGATTTAACCTTAGTATGACATCATCAAGTGAATTCAGAAGGCTATGTATTTTGTTCTTGAATATCTTCAAGATCTATAGATGCTCCCACTTACTTTTGTGAGAAGAGATACTTCTCTAAACACTAAGTATTTAAGCAACAATAAATTGTTATTAATTGGGACAACAAAATATATTTTACAATTCTCATCTCTAGCTTGTTAATAATATGCTTCATAAGATATTAACAAATTGCAAAACTTTAATCAAGACATAATGGGATTCATCCCTAATCTATAAATAGATAATGTCTTGAATACCTTCTAGGTTGGAACTATATTGAGTGTATCCATGACACACGCAAATTTCTAACCTTGATCGATTTTGGAGGTAGAGCAATTAAAGTTATCTAAAATCAAACAATACGAATATAGTTTGTTTCAACACATTAGACATACCATAATAGTGTGGTATTCTATGAGTATTGGAATTGTGAAACTCCATCAGAATTCCCTAGATAACTTAATTCTCTTTGGATCAAATACTCACCAATTGGGTCGAGCCAAATTGAATACAAAGTATTTTAAAACCAAGTGCATGCTATAATGTATATTTCTTGAATAAGTACATTAACTCCATGTCCATGTGTTCACAAGAAGACAGAACAGTTCAAGAATTCTTTGATCATGTGTTTACAAGAAAACAAAATATGTCAAATACATTATATGTCTTTGAATAATTCAAGGACCTTATGTTAACTCTATGTTCATGTGTTCCAAGAAAACTAAACATGTCAAGTTATATGTTACAAGTCTCCGAATAATTCAAGGACACCATGTTAATGTGTTAACAAGAAGACACAACAATTTACTACTTACTTTATGTTATCAGTCATTGATAAATTCAAGGACTTTATAATTAAGTCTTAACAAGAACATAATTATTCTAACTAAAGTAATTATGAACGCAAACTCTTGAGTTCAGTAGTAATTTCAAGTTAATTTTAGGTAATGTTGTCCCGTACATAAGTGGGAGAAATCCTAAGTGTGTGCAAGGAACAACATATAACAATATGATTAATTAGTTTCTCTTGACCGCAAGGTAAGAAAGCTAGTAAATCTACTAGGACTTAAACACACAAGATGTTTGTTGCCCTAATACATTTAAAAGTCAAGACATAATCTAAAGATACTTTAACTAATTGACTATATGATTTAATCAAAATAATTATGGTTAATTATATAATCATAATTATGAAGTATGAAATTAACTTGAAATTACCATTGAACTTAAGAGTTTGCGTTCATGATTACTTTAGTTAGTAATAACTATGTCTACTTGTTAAGACGTAATTATTAAGTCCTTGAATGATTCAACGACATATAATGTATTTGACATGTTTTGTTTTCTTATAAACACATGATCAAAGAATTCTTGAACTGTTCTGTCTTCTTGTGAACACATGAACATGGAGTAAATGTACTTATTCAAGAAACATACATTATAGCATGCACTTGGTTGTTAAATACTGTGTATTAAAATTTGGCTTGACCCAATTGTCAAGTATTTGATCCAAAGAGAATTAAGTTATCTAAGGAATTCTGATGGAGTCTCACAATTCCAATACTCATAGAATACCACACTATTATGGTATGTCTAATGTGTTGAAACAAACTATATTCGTATTGTTTGATTTCTGATAACTATAATTGCTCTACCTCCAAAATCTATCAAGGTTAGAAATTTGTGTGTGTCATGGATACACTCAATATAGTTCAAACCTAGAAGGTATTCAAGACATTATCTATTAATGGATTAGGATGAATCCAATTATGTCTTGATTAAAGTTTTAAAATTTGTTAATATCTTATGAAGCATATCATTAACAAGCTAGAGATGAGAACTGTAAAATGTATTTTGTTGTCCCAATTAAGAACAATTTATTGTTGCTTAAATACTTAGTATTTAGAGAAGTATCTCTTATTACAAAAGTAAGTGGGAGCATCTATAGATCTTGAAAAGATTCAAGAACAAATACATAACCTTCTGAATTCACTTGCTGATGTCATACTAAGGTTAAAAACATGAAAATGTCGAACCAAAGTATAATGTAACTCTCATTCATAAATCCGTAAGGATGCCTCATCAATGGAGTGATATTTTATATCAATGCTGAGGAATATAAGTTAGAGGGTCATGATAAACCTGCTAACTAATAAGATGAATTATCACATCTTGGATATGATAAATGTCTTAGAACTATGAATAAAAAGATGCAGTCCTTAAAAGACAAATCAATGTTGAGAGCTTGATTGATCTTTTACCAAACAGTTAAACTGAAAGGTTATAATGAGTTTCTTTTAAAGAAAGACTCATAAGGACAAAATTGTATACACATTAATGCTTGACGGATGACAAGAGTTTTTAATCTTACTCAAGCAATTGACTATGATTAAATATTTCTTTTCTACACGCATTAATTATATAAAGATAACTAATTATCGTACAGGTTTTCTTGAATCTGACATATTGCGAATTAAGGATCATATCTATTTCCTTAATGACACTACTAGAAAATGGTGCTAAAGCAACACTCATAAAGTGTTGTATTAGGCCTAAAAAATGTTGCATAATGCCTAGTGCAACACTTTTTCAAGTGCTGCCTTAGGCTCCGTTGCCTTAGGTCTAAAGCGACACTTTTACCATAATGTGCAACACTTTTTTCAAAGTGTTGCTCATGTTTATAAATGCAACACTTCTATATTGCAACACTTTTGATACTTATAGGCAACACTTCTTACGATACGACACTGACCAATGACAACACTTTTATGCATCAAGTGGAATGAAACGTATAAAAACCAGGCGTTAAAATTCATGTATATATGAACATTCTGCAAAAACTTTGAAAATGATGAAACCACTGCTGTACACAACACTTTTGCCTTCAATATGTAGCAAACATGAAACATTACACCACATAAACCAATCGAAGGAAATATTAGCAACTCTAAAAAAAATATAAATATTAACCGACGTTTCCGGATGCGTGAACCCTTGCAAAGATGGGTAATTCAACACATGAAATTATTTCCTAATTATGCAGTCAAATATCTGATAGTACAAATGAAAACCTAAATGAAATATAAACAAGCACAGGTACAATGACGAAACAAATTAAATTCCATGACACTTAAAAAAATGTAGCATGGTTTATTTTTTTTTCATTTTCCTTTCCAGTCGTAAGTATGAGAGAATGAAGCTAGTGTTTAAATAACAGATCCTATTATCCTTCGAATACAAACAAATATGAACATGTTGAAGTGTGCATTTATAGATTTTCCTTTCAGTTATCACTTATACTAAAATTAGATGTCAAAAAAGTTGTTTATCAAACATTGCAAGATAGCAAATTCATTAACTAGAAGATAAGGCACCATGTTTCAACTTAGCCCAGTTATTGTATTTTCGAACTAACCTTTCAATAGTAACTAGTACTCAATGTAGAAGAATGAAAATGAAGTGTCCCAATTTATATATTTAAATTTACATATGAATGATAGAACTTCATATTTTTCTCTGTATATAAATATTAAAACCATCCAAACTTAAAACATGCCACACCTTCCATAGAGTGCGTAGTGAAATGGCCATAAGAATAATGACATAAAAGCGATGGAAAAAAATCAAATTCCATGATACTTGGTAAATCCATTGCGATGTTTGGGTGATTCAACCAATCAAGCCTTACTTCTAGACGTATATAATGTCATTAACCCCGGGGTGTTTCTTTTCCACTTAATGAGTGAGCCCAAACCCTTTTTTCATCTTATTGGAAGGTCTACAAAAACATCTCTAACGATTAAGT
>BQNB010203503.1:0-10758 GCA_026074375.1 Tanacetum coccineum | reverse complement strand
TTAGTATGGAAAAGTGAAAGTTGGGGACGATGAATTTATTTTGCTTGTTCTATGATCCTAAGTAGTAAAAAAAAATGAAAAAATATAATGTTATTAAGTGTGAAAATAATGGAAAGTTAGAAAAAGCATAAAAAATAATAGAAAAATATATATATATTGAAAATGGAAAAACGGGGCGTTTCTTAACTATTGATTTCTTAAATCCTTCTAGATGAGCACTTTGCTACTTTTCAAGGTGATTAGTTAGAGGGGATTGGAATTTTTAGTTTTAAGCGCGTATTTATTACATTGCGTGAGGATACGGCAATACTTTAGTATGGGGGAATTTGGTATTCACTATTTTATACATATATTTTTCAATGAAAAACGAACCCAAAAGACCAAAAACATAATTAAAATGGTATATATATGTTTGTTTTTGTATGTGCAGGTACGGATATCAGAAAAGAAAAAAAGAAAAATAAAGACAAAACCGGAGAAAACCGAGCACGGGATCAAAAAGAGCGAGAGAAAACAAATTCAACGGTGCTTTCGGATTTTATTGGGCTAGCCCTAACCCAATTAAATGGGCCGGGCCAGCCCATTATTATCTTAGCCCATATTAAATGCCAAAAATAAGATAAATGAATATGAGAATTGCATTTGCTCACGTGAGCTCTAAATAATTCAACATATGCATGTGCGTTCCCACTATCAAATGGAAGGATCAAATTATAATGTGACACGTGGCGAAGTTTTTATATTTGGGACAAGTAATGTATGCAAAATAAAGAATGGAAGCAAAGAAAGAAGGTCACGTGACATGTAAATTAAATCAACAAAAATGCATGTGCTGGCGCACTAACTTGTTGGGCAAATCAGTGAAGGACACGAGGCAAGAGAATTTTGTATAACAATTCAAATGTGAATTCATTTCAAGTTAAAAGCATAATGGATCAAACGGACGAGAGGAGTGCGTAGCATTTAAGCACATATAAAAGTCCACGTGGCACTTAGACAACGGTGGATTCATCTTATACTTTTGCTTGATCCGTGTGACGTCCAATAATAGCCAATGATTGGCTGATTATTCCACAATGATTGGCAGCAAAAATTACACTTCTCACCCTTCTCACCATATAAATGCAAGACGCCTCCCCTCTATTGGAGTTAGTTTTTCTTTTATATTTTTTAGCTTTAGTTTAGATAATTTTTAGCTTATTTCTCTTTAGTAATTGCTTATTTTATTGTACTCAGCTCTTGTCTCAAGCTCTTTAATATAATGTAATAGATTTGGTTCAAAGTTGAGTATAGATCTCGGTTTGATTATTTGGTGCTTATTCATTTGTTTTTCTTTAATTTTGTGATTGCTTATTCTATAAGCTTATTTTTCGTGTTTATTTAGTTTTAGTTTTATTAGAAGTTCTTATTTTCTATTATGATAAAGTTTCTAATTAGCTTGTTTGGTTTGGAGTGAGCTCAAAATGCTAGATCCAATTTTGGTATGCTTATCCGACTTGTCTTTTGAATCATTTAATTACTTTTTGCTTATTAATAGTTTAAGTTTCTTCTTGCGTTTGCTTGATTGATTAGTTGAATGCTTAACTTGTTAAGAATTTAGCTTAGTTAGAAGATTTAGTTTAATACTCATTGTAGCTTAAATCGTTTAGTTTATGGTTATAGTATCAAACCTTAAGTGCTATTTCATTCAGCTTAATAAGTAATTGTTTTGAGACTTAAATGATTTCAGCTTATTCATGTACTTTGCTTGTTTAATTAGTAGAAATTAAAAAGCTTGTATGCGTTGGAATGTATGAATCAAAATTTGGATGCGTTGGATTTTAGTTGGGCCGTGTTTTACTTTATGGGCCTGAGTTGCAATAAGTTAAAGTTGGGCCAGTTTGGATTCGAGAAGCATATTCAGTTAGATTTAAATTGTGTAGTTTTATTCATTAGAATTAGATATTTAGGCCCGAATTTGGTTTGTTTAATTTTGAATTAGATCTATGGGCTTTCGAGCCCAATAAGAACCCGGAAAGCATTTCCATTATTTAGGCTCGGTCCATTGAGGTCCATTAACATTCTTTAAGTCCATTAAGCTTCATTAAACTGTATAAGCTCACAAATAAGCTGTTTGAGCTTATTGTGGCTTATAGGTTCACGTTTGGACTTGGTAATGGGCTAACAAGCCCATTAAGGGTCTGATTGGTTTTCTAACAAGTATTAGGGTCCATTTAGTTTCGATAAGCATTTTAGGTTTTTAAATAAGCTCGTGGAGCTTATAAATAAGCTGTGGCCTCATAGCCATGGCCTGTTGGGCCTGTTTTGGGTCGAACACGGCTATTGGGCCTAATAGGGTTTGAATGGTTTGTTAAGGCTTCATGTGGGGTTTCGTTAGGTCCTCTAGTACCAAAACATTTTTCCTAGCATTTTTTAATCGTGATATATAACATGCAAACGTTTAAGAGCCTTGTATACTCCTTCCCTAGTCATGTCGTTATGTTTTCCTCAAAAGTTTATGTGTGGTTTGTGCATTATTCGAGTGTAAGGGTTATTTTTTGCGGTGGTGTTTACATTTGTATGTAAACGAATATGTTTAAGCCTTAGCTCGTTATCTGTGACACCCTCATAAAATCACAACGCAACGGAATACCACTTTGGGTGCCACTTCATAGTATAAAGTACAAGTTACAGTAAACGACCTCAAAAGGGACGTTTGATAAAATGTCATATTCGATTTAAATAAATCAGAGTAAATTTAGGTCCCATTAATTTATAGTTTAACAAGATTACCATATTTCAATCGTGACTCATTTTGTCTATAAAAAAAATAGTTATCGAATGTTAAGAAAACCGAGTCCTTTAAGTTTTTGATATCCACGCGACTCGAATTCTCCCAATGCTCAGCTAGCAATATAATAACCTGAGAAAATACATGCAAAACGTCAACAATTATGTTGGTGAATTCATAGGTTTAAGTAAAAGCAGTATTGAAATAGTTCAAGAAATGTTGATAGTATACATGAGAATCAATGATAAAAAGATTCCGGAAGAGATATTCCCGGGTCGTAGGTCCCAACGAGGCTGCAATTGAATGTTCTGTGTACGTATTGAAATGAGAACCCGATGTGTTATACCAATTGTATGTCAACCCTAAGCTTTAAAGCTTATTAATTAAACCAATATTGGCTCGTGTTCCTCCTTATGAACTTGTATGGATACCCTAGTATTGTTTGTGAGTTCGAGTGAGATAAATGAAGGTGTTTGTTTGCGGTTTGTGACCCGAGACAAGAGAGAATAAGTATGGTTTACTTGATTGAGTGTGTGTGAGTTTGTAAATGAGTGTCAATTGGTAAATGTTGTAGAGTATTTATAGCAAGGAATACTAGTTACATCCTCCTAGTTCCATAAACATAACCGAACCGAGCCCTATGCTATGGTTTTTGAGGGGTTTCTAGTTAATCACACATGGTTTTTGTTAAACACCTAGACCATTCTTATACAATGTTTTGGGTAAAATATTTACCAATTATAGAAATCAAATGATTTTGTGTGATAGTTTTGAGCTAGCCCGGATCAGCACGAAGTAGGGTGAGTTAGAAATGATTTAGTAACCAATGGGTAATAAGATAACTAGGAACATATTGAACATGTTTTAATTAAACCTGGGTTTTTACAAGTTCTTAGGGATTCATTAGGAGATTTTCTAGTTGCTTTACCCCTTATTCGGAACAACATAGCTTTTAACATACAAAATTTAATTGAAATTTTGTTTTTAATGTTTTAAAAGTGTGGTATGGGTTGAGTCCTAGGAAGTCTAGTTTATTTCGGGGTGTTCTAAATGTAATTTTTATTATGAAAAAACATATGCCTTTTTACATAATAGGTGACCAAAAATAATAGAATATGCAAAGTTAAATAATTATCTTCTTAATAATATATAACACTTGTTTGACAGAAACCTTAAATTATTTGTGACCGTTAAGCTTTAATTGATTTATTTCTAGTCTACGCATTGTATCTTAAAAGTAAAAAAAAATAAACCGTATCGGACTAAAATAAATAGTTGACAAATAATAGGAGTCATCAAAATTGACCTAAAATTGAGAATGTTACATCACCCAACCCGTTATAGGTAATAAAGGAAACCTATAATGTAACACCCCCAAATTGGGTCACAGCGGAATAAGGGTCCGGGGCGTGTTACTTCTCAGATCAATAACACAAGATATATATAGAACGACCAAAAAGTCGTTTGAAAATGATACATTGGATTTAACAAAGTAATTGTTACATAAGCCCGAAACTTAACTTGTTCACTTGATCAAAATACAAAGATTTTCAGCCCATAACAGATAACAAAATGAAATGCGACAAAATCTTTAATGCTGACATACAAATCAAACCACCAATGTATCCATCCGCACCTCGGGCTCTTATGATCCCCTTGAAAAACATTACTTTTAAAACATCAACAATAATGTTGTGTGAATTCATAGGTTGATAAATTCATTATAGTGTAGGACCACACAGATTCTCCAAGTGTTGATATTGCAACAGTTGCAGATATTCACTATAAATGTATATTACGATTGCTCTAAGCTCATGACACTGATGTTGAATGTATGGATGCCAAATTATGGCGTTTTGCTGTTGGTGATGTTTATCCGCAAACATCTATATTTCGACATGGTATACGTTCGTTTCACTAGTGATAGCTAATCACCCGAACGGGGTTGTCAAACCCAATAGATCTATTTATAACATTCGCTGCTGTCGTAATTAACAGTCACAGTTATGATATATGGCGCTCAGATTGGGATATCGCTACTTATGGGCAACATGTAATCATATGTAAAAATTAACCACTTGTGTCCAGTTGTAAACATTGCATGTTTTTCACCCAAAAACTTTGTAAAACAAGACGCATGTAAAAAGTAAAACAAAAGCATGTAAAACGTGGGGCTATGAACTCACCTTGAGTTCTGATAATCCAAATATCGCAGATAATGCGTCACGTTAAAGATCGAATGCAACCTAAATTATCATAGGTCGTATAAGTACCGAGTACTTATCAATAACATTGAATATAATCTTATAGTTGTTACATCGTACTATCGTTCGGGCTATCATAATTAAAGAGGTCATGACATGACGTTCGAGGAGTTAGGACACTTTAAATCGTAAATCCAACAACTCGTCGAAACGCCATCCGAAGAGGCCTCATTATGAAACTCCCTAGTAATATAGTACTTTGATAACCACATAATATTCTATATAGCTCAATCACCAACTAATGGTTTTGGAAAAATTGTGTCTCATAAGTTAAAACGTTTATAATTACCGTTTAGTAAAACTGGCATAACTTTCGCGTTTTAAACCCGATTCTCGCGTTTCTTATGTCCATCTTTTCGTATCAAGACGAGTTATCATAAATCGACATTTTCGATATTTTGACCCTCTGGTGAACAGTAACTTTTACTGTTCACATCAGACGTGACTTTTATTTAAATCGTATTTGTTGTCGTAAAACCCGTAAACGTCGTATTTTATTCGTTATAGCTCCGTTTTTAACGATTCTTTCGAGGACGTTCTCGTATTTGAAAGTTCTATATTTTTATGAGGTTTACAAAAATATAACTTTCTGTCATGAATAGTAACTTTTATAAAAATAGTTTTATAAAAGTATTATTTGTCGTAAACTCGCGAAATTCATAACTCGTTCGTTATTAATTGAAAAATTACGATTCTTATCATTTTGGAATCCTAAAAATATGTATTATTTGTTAAAAATATCAAACTTGCTGTTTGATATAAATTTTATAAAAATTATTTTATAAACTCCGTTTAATTAACGTATAACTCGTTTTTAACGTAACTTTTTCGTTATTAATCCGTTTAACAAGTTTCTTACCTTAACAATTTCTTTACTTTTATCAGATCGATCGTGCGGAATGAATATCATAGTAAAAATTAGAAAAAGGATGGATACTTCTATCCACGAATTTGGACAGAATGTTTGGTTGATTTTGTTAAGTCTATATATATCTTTGTTTTCATACTTTTTCACTTTTACATATAACTATAAGTGTACAAGTGTATTTCTTTCCATGAGACTTTATTTTAGTGTTCTATCAACATGATTAAGAGTCCATAATCAATCTTAACTTGTCTTATGTATTTCTTTAAGTTGAAACATATTATGAAGTTATGAAAACCCTAATTAATCCATAATCATGTTTACACCAAATCAACATGATACAATATTTTATCATTATTTTTAACATGATATATGTAATGTCACAACATATATAAAAGTAATCCATATGATCATTTCAAGTTTAAATCTCATTTTCATGATAAAATCCTAAATGGTGATTTAAGCTAAATAGAAATATCATATGCATAATAATGAAAGATATAGTAACATAAAGAGTTTAAATGGACCTTATGAGATATGATGATGATGATAGTATAGTACTAAACCCATGGGGTTTTAGCCACAAAACCAAGGCTTGCACTAAAAAAACCCTTATTTCTAACAAAACCCAAATCTTGATTTTCATGCTTCAATAGCTTGTAAATAATAATCAAGGCTTCAAAATACTTTGAGGTAGCTTAGATATGATATAGGAGTGTATGTAAATAGGTTATCAAAAATTTTGTATGGATTCTTGAGATGGCTTATGAGCCGGTGAGCCTCTATAGAAGAAAAAGGGAGGTTTTGGTTTTGTGAAAGAATTTCTTTAAGTGTTGGGATCGTATACTTTACTTTCTAGCTATGAGCATGTATATTAAGAGATGTATAATGAGTTCAAGTTAACATAAGAAGTCCAAGGGAAGGACAAGTATGGTAGGCATGGCGTCTAGGATTCGAAAGTAGGAAGGAATGGTCTTCCATAATGATGCATGTGTTGGATTTGAACCAAGGTCAGACTTTATCTCAATTTTCATGTATACCTTGTATAGGATACAAGATTTTCGAATAATAAAGAAATATATGATATTTTTATGTAAATATTTTGTGTATTTGGGTATAAAAGTGGTATTTTATGAAGCGTAGAAAAGTTTTTGTGTTCCGTAGTGCCTAAACCAATATATCGCGGAAACGTAACACCTTACGTATCCGATAAAAAATAGATGAACAAAAGTTAATAATTATCCTCAAAATATTATATAACCCTTGCTTTGTGTAAACATTTAATTGTTTGGTGCCCCGTTTACATTGACCGCTAATTTTTTAGCTTACTCATTTCAACTTAAATTCACGAATTTATACAAGCTAACGAGTACAATTCAAAAATGAATAGTACATTTATTGACTCGTCAAAGACTTACAACACATGGTTATATAAGACATCCCCGTTAAAACGACCTTGTCCTCGAAGCTTACGATGCAGCACTTGACGACTGGCGGTACTTGGTGAAGAGGTGTGAGGATATTTCTTCTTGTAATTGGTCCTTCACGCTCCCACGTGAACTCAGGACCTCTCATGAGTTCCAATCTGAACTATAACACTGAGAATCCGACTTCGCTCAACCGTTAACTTCACGGCCCACTATTTTGATCCTAATGGTTCTTCAACAAAATGAGCTTGACATCCAGATGAAGTCCATCCAACAGAACTTCTAATGGTTCGTCGGCATGACACTTTATCAGATTAATACATGAACGTATTATGAAAACCTCGTCTCAATTCTTCGGGAAGTCCAAGCCTTGGTAAGCAACTTCTCCAAACCCTTCTCTATCTCCTAAAAAGGTCCAACATACCTGGGGTTTAACTATCCCCCTTTGCCAAAATATACGACCCTTTCCATGGCGAGACCACATAAGCATGACTATTGTCTCCAACTTGGAATTCCATGCTTACGTTTCAATCGCGTAACTCTTCTTGTCGATCCACGAGCAAGCTTGCATCCTTTGTTGATCTGGATGATTTTCTCATGGTCTCTTGGATAGGTCTTTGACCGAGATTTGAGCTTCTCCAACTTTAGTCCACCAAACGTGAACGACACTTTCGACCAAAAGTTATTCAAATGGTGGCAATGTTGCGCTTATGCTGGCATATAGCTATTTGTTATTAATGAGAAACTCGACTAATGGTAAATGGTTTTAACCCCAACCCTTTCCAAAGTCGATGGCACAACACGATCATAGCTCTCGAGAAGTTTAAATGGTCCTCGTCGCTTTTCCGTCTGTCTGTGGATGTACGCAGTACTCATATCCAAGTTAGTACACAAAGCGATCTGAAAGGTGACTCCAGAAATTGGATGCAAGCTCGGTCATGATCGCAATGATGAACGGTTATTCCCATGCCTCTTTGACACCTCCTTTAGGGTACAAATCTTGCAAGTTTTACCAAATGATCGGTCTCTCTCATTGGTGTGAAATGATTGCAGACTTAGTGATTCGGATCAACGAACACCCAAATTTATGTCATAACCTTAGACGTCTAGGAGAAGCCTATGTGACAAAATCCATGGGAGTATCACCAATTCCTATTCGGGAATCTTGGTTGTACAACAATCCTGATGGCCTTCTGATGTTCGGCCTTGACCTTAGCACAGGTCAAGCGACTTTTCACACAAGTGGCTATGTGGCTTCATGTTGGGCCACCACTAAAACTTCTTCCATCTTGGTAACATATGTCGTAACCCGGATGAATAGATTTTTGACTTATGGGATTCGTAGCTGAGCACATTCGTAAATCGCCATAACAGTAACCAACTCCTGCATTGAGGCACAGTACCATCCGCACGTGATCCAACTTGTTGTTCTCTTATACTTCTGGAAATTTAGCATTTCAACCAACATTCCCCCAAAAGTTCTACACTCTTAATGTTCTCGTGGTTTCGTGCTTCGGTCTGAGCACTTAAGATCTTTTGGGAATAGAAGGTCCAAACTAATAGTCAAAAACAAGGCTCGAACTCTTAGCGTTGTTCACGTTCCTCCTGCTTAAAGCGTCAGCAACGACTTTTGCTTCCCCGTGTGAAAAACGAATATCGCAATCGTAATCACTTAGCAACTCTAACCATCGTCGTTGCCTCATGTTCAACTCTTTTTGATCTAAAATGTGTTGCAAACTTTTGTGATCGGTATACACCGTACACTTAGTTCCATATAAATAATGTCTCCAGATCTTGAGAGCGAACACCACTGCACCAAGTTCTAAATCATGAGTCGTGTAGTTTTTCTCATGAATCTTCAACTGTCGTGATGCATAAGAAATCACTTTTTCTCTCTGCATCAACACAGCGCCCAAACCCTTCTTCGAAGCGTCGCAGTATGCGATGAAATCTTCGCTTCCTTCAGGTAATGCAAGGATTGGTGCACTGCACAACTTTTGCTTTAACAGTTGAAAAGCTGCTTCTTGTTTATCGCCCCATTCAAACTTAACCTTCTTCTGGGTGAGCTTGGTCATAGGTTTGGCGATTTTTGAAAACCCTTCAATAAATCTTCGATAGTATCCAGCAAGACCTAAAAATTGACGAATCTCCGTTGGTGACTTAGGAGATGTCCAATCTTTAATGGATTCAATCTTGGCTGGATCCACATGAATTCCTTCACTATCGATCACATGACCTAAGAACTGTACCTTAGGAATCCAAAATTCACATTTGGAAAACTTGGCATACAATTCTTCCTTCTTAAGCAATTCCAAGATCTGCTTAAGGTGTTCTTCGTGTTCTTTCTTATTCTTCGAATATATCAGAATGTCGTCAATAAAGACAATCACAAATTTATCCAGGTATGGTTTGCAAACCCGATTCATAAGGTCCATGAATACGGCAGGTGCGTTTGTCAAACCAAACGGCATAACTTGAAATTCGTAATGGCCGTAACGAGTTCTGAAGGCAGTTTTCGGAATGTCCTCTTCTCGAACCCTTAATTGGTGATAACCTGATCTTAAGTCAATCTTCGAGTAGACACTCGATCCTTGGAGCTGATCAAATAGGTCATCGATTCTTGGGAGCGGATAACGGTTCTTCACCGTTAATTTATTCAGTTCCCGGTAATCAATGCACATCCGGAATGACCCGTCCTTCTTCTTGACAAACAAGACCGGAGCTCCCCAGGGCGAGGAACTGGGCCTTATAAAGCCTTTGTCGGATAGCTCCTTCAGTTGCTCAGATAACTCCTTCATTTCTGAAGGCGCCAATCGATAAGGTGCCCGTGCTACAGGTGCAGCACCAGGTACCAAATCAATTTGAAACTCCACTTGTCGAGTCGGAGGAAGACCCGGCAAGTCCTCAGGAAATACTTCGGGAAAGTCCTGAACTATGGGTACGTCCTCAAGTCGCTTCTTCTCCAGGGGATGCGAACAATCTTCTCGGCACACGCAATGACCGCTTGGTGCTTCGCCAACCAATCCATACCGATTATAGCATCAAAACTACCAAGTTCTACCGGCATTAAGTTTATGTTGAATTGGTGGTTTAGGAAGTTTAATGTGCAACCCTTAAGTATAGTGTTTAACCCGATTATCCTCCCGTCAGCTAGTTCAACATCATAATAATGATCTATACAGGATAGCTAACCAAAACAAAAGATCTATACCGCCTGCTAGCTGGGAGTAACCCATAAAACTTAACAGACTGCATAGTAGATACAATCACAACCAAAGTCTAGGAACTGCTACCAGTGTCCTCCAATGTGTCAACGCGCGCTCCAGCCTCCAGGGCCTGGGTACGCATGACGCTGCCACTCGTGGTGACGCGCCTCAGTCTCTAATACTGTAACTCGTGCCTCTAATGCCCTGCAGTGAGCTTCAGACCTAG
>BQNB010203499.1:0-10758 GCA_026074375.1 Tanacetum coccineum | reverse complement strand
GAGTGAATATAAATCAAACACATTCCCCATGTGAGGTGCTCTGTTATATGTCTATACCTGAAAAGTTATAAAAATTATAAAACACTTGTTAAATTTAAAATTTTCTCCACGCCACGATAAATGAATCTTGTTTTCTCGCTTTAATTGCTTGAGGGAAAGCAATAGCTAAGTATGGAGGGATTTGATAACGCATTAATTATACATGTTTTCAGCAGCGTTATTGTATCTATTTATATCATTTCTCGTAAACTTTCGATACTTTAAAGCATGAAATATGTGCAGGTTCACTTGAAGACATCTCAAGCTCAAAAACACTAAAGACACAAGTATTTTACACCTTATGAAAGAAAAAGATAAAAGAAGATAATACTAAGTCCAAAAATCAAGCAAAGTACGTCGCACTTCTCAGAAAGTACGCCGCACTTCAAGACGAAGTTAATGAAGGACAGTTCATACCCTAAGTACGACGAACTTCTACATCATGTGCGCCGCACTTCATCTCAGCATTAAAGATCTACACATTAAAGAAGCAAAGTACATCGCACCTCTCAAGGAAGTGCGTCACACTTTTGCCCTCGCCCAGCCTATAAATTAAGAGGAAATTCTCTCATATTTCACACATATCTCACGCACACAACTTCATTTGAGGCTTTGGAGAGGAGGAGGAGTGGTGAGGATCTTAGGATCTAATGATCCAAATACCCCTTTATCTCGACATGCTACCACTACTACCACCACGAATTACCACTGAATTGCCACCATTTCCAGACCTTAAAACACCATATTTCTATAATGTAAATACATCATACCATGAGGATTAGACGATTCACACCAAATATCTAATTCCTTCAATATATTAAACCCGTTACCAAACACACCATTTGGCGACGTGTTCTTGATTTTCAGTGGGTTCGTGACAGCCCCGTGGGTTATATCAAAATGTTCAGAGGCTGGTTGTTTGTGGGAGCAATTGGTTATTGGTTTGGTTATGATGTAGTGTTCTTCATATGTTTTGGTACTTTGTTCTTATATGTGAAACATGATATAATATTTGGATGATTTTGCTATGACGTATGAATATATATGTTTATCAATTCGATGTTATCTTTGCTTGGATCATTGTTTATCTTTTGGTATATCATTGTAATTGAAATAGGCCAAAAGGATTAATTGTCTTGATATATTTTGAATCGTGTTGGCCATACGAATCAAAATCATGCTTGTGAGAATTGTGTGGTAAATTGATAAACAACCCAAGTAGAATGATGTTTAAGACCCTTCTTATGTTGACCGACCAGGTTGGGAGGAATTCATATGTATGCATATTTGATATAAACCATTCCTAATGCACTCGTGATGATGTAGTATATAGGCCGAAAGGATTCTATGTTATCATTGGTAGATATGCTTGTTATTATGATTACCCGTCATATATGACTTGCATGATTTGTTTATATAAAGTCTCGCTTTATCTCTATCTATTATGTTATGTGGATCATGCCTTGTTTCTCACTTGCTTTATACACACGTTTTGGCTATTTGATCCGTGACAGTCATTTAGCTTTATTACTTAGTAAATAATATGTGAATTGCTACAAATCCCATGGAATGACCTGGACTTACCTAATACTATATAACACTTGATAGGGTATACTTGCCCGAATGTTGTGTTTTTAGTCAAAATTGATTTTTCTAGCTATTATATATTTATACCTTGTAAAGACACACATTAAGTTTTGGCGCCGTTGTAGGGGATTTGTTTAGTTGTTTGCAGATTGTTTGCTAGTCTTGTGCATCTTACGTATGTTTAAATCACTTAAAACTCTTAAAATATGTCTGTTGTTGCAGAAAGTATGACGCACATCTTTATGTGTGTGCCGCACTTCCCCTGTTCCCATTTGTTATTTTGCAGGTTTATACCTGAAGTATGCGGTTTCACACCAAAACCGTCGCACTTGTCCTGTGATCTTGTTCATCTCTTTGGCTGATTAATTTCAGTGGTAACACAAAACTCTCAAATTGCTAGTCTCAGTTATGTAATCGTTTAAAACTCTGTTTTATATGATTATACGCCTTGTAATTGTGTGAATATTTAGTTTGTCATTCAAATATATAAATAAACCAAAAACATTTTTATCTCAAAATTACTTTTGCTTTCTTTTTGTATTTGATTTTGGCATGTTCTTGTTTATGCAATAAATCATGCTATTAGTTTTGTATTATTATATCTCTTGTATTGCATCTATGAAAAATAAAAAAATAATATAAAATAAAAATTTACAGAAAGTACGCTGCACATTATCTTATGTTTATGTGCGCCGCACTTTCTGGGTCTGAAAAAATATATGTTTTCTTTTTCGTATCTTAATCATATAGATTGTCTTAAAACTAAAATTTGTATTCATTCATGTGTGTTTGCATTTGTTTGGATTGCTTGTTTATGTGTGTTCGTTTGTGTGTTTATGTAATATGTTAAAAAACAATAAAATCTAAAGAAGTTTTTTTATTTATTCTTCAGTTTTTGTTTATGCTTGTGTGTTTGAATGTTTTTCTGTGTTTGTGAAATGTGTTTGTGTTCTTCATAATAAAGTGTAAAATTTTGAAAAATATATGTTCTATTATAATAAATCTGCCGCACATGTATTGTTGTGCGGCGCACTCTTGTATATGACACACCCATTTGTCCTGTGAAGAAGAAGCCAAATTTATGCAAACCTTTCATCATACTCATTTTTACAATGATTAGCGCGACCGTGATTCAAATCGTGATAATTGGCGTTCAAGCGAAGAAGCAATTACAATCGAGATAATTATCAATCTAATTCTGATGATAAACCCGACCTTCAAAAACAATTAAACGATTTCATAAAAGCTCAAAAATCGACCAATTCTTTTGTCAAAGATACTTTTATGGATCTAAAAACCAAACTCGAAACAACAATAAAAAATCATCAAGCATTGACCCAAAATCTCAAAGCTAAATTTGATAGATTTGCTGACAAGCAATCTAGTCGACCTTCTGGATCTCTTCCTAGTAACACTCAACCTAACCCAAAAGGTAGCTCATCTAGTAACACTCAACCTAACCCAAAAGGTAGTTCATCCAAACCTTATCAACCACTGCAAGCTCGAAATGAGTAGGTAAATACCGTATTTACGCGGAGTGGTAAATCCTAAGATCTACCTATCAACCCAAATGATAAACAAAACGATTCTGAAACTTCTATCATCTTTGAAAACGAGGATGAAGATGAAGAACCTACACCTCAACCTAAACCTAAAGATCCCAAACCTGTCAAAGAAAACCCAACACCTAAACCATATAAACCGAAGATCTTGTATCCTCAACGCCTTAGAAAAGAGAAAACGGAAGCTCAATACGAAAAATTTCTTGACATAATTCGAGCCGTTCGAATCAATGTACCTCTTTTCAACGTTTTAGCAGGAATGCCAAACTATGGAAAATTTCTTAAAGAACTCGTTTGCAATAAGCACAAACTCGAACAAATTTTAGCAGCTTTCCTGAGCGATGAAAGTTCTACTTTGATTCAAAACAAAGTTCCAACAAAACTTGAAGTCTCATGTGATACTTTAGCCGATCTTGGTGCTAGCATTAATCTCATGCCATAGTCTCTATATGCTAAATTATCTCTCAAAACTCTAAAACCCACTAAAATGAGCGTAAGATTAGCCGACAGATGATTCCAATACCCTGTTGGAATAGCTGAAAATGTGCTCGTTGAAGTTGGTAAATTCACCATCCTCATAGATTAAATTATTCTCTCAAATGAAAGAAGATAGTAAAGTTCCTCTAATCTTAGGGAGACTTTTCCTCCATACTGCCGATGTAGTAATACGAATTAAGCAAAAACAACTCAATCTTGGAGTTGGAACTGAACGTATGACTTTTCATATGGATTATGAGACGAAACACTCTTATTCAAACGATGATACACGTTTTAGTATAAATGTTATTGTTGAAATCATAGAAGAAGATTTTGATGTTCTTCTCGATGAAGGTAGTAAAATCCTTTACTCAATCGAATGAACCATCCTCGAAGAGAAACTCTTTGCTGAATTCGATGAATTCATGGCAATGATCGCCAAAGAAAACTCTGAATCCGAATCCGACACCAAAAAATCGCCATTCAAAAAAATCACCTTCACCGATTATAAGATCAAGACAACTCTTGAAGAACCTCCTACGGATCTTCAACTCAAACCTCTTCTTGATAACTTGGAATATGCATTCTTGGAAGAACCCTCTTTTCTTCTTGTAATCATATCATCCCAGCTTCTTGAGCAAGATAAAATTAAGCTCATCTCTGTTTTGAAAAGACACAAGCAAGCCTTTGCTTGGAAAACAACAGACATTCTTGGATTCTGTCTGTCTTTTTGTAAACATAAAATTCAACTCCTGGAAAAAAAGCCCGTTGTTCAAAAACAAAGACGATTAAACTCGAACATGCAAGAAGTTGTTAAAAAAGAAATCGTTAAACTTCTCGACACTGGTATTATTTATCTAATAGCCGATAGCCCTTGGGTAAGTCCCATTCACTGTGTACCCAAAAAAGGTGGTATCACAATTGTTACCAACGAAATAAATGAACTTGTCCCAACAAGAACTGTTACAAGTTGGCGAGTATGCATCAACTATCGTAAACTCAATGAAGCAACCGCAAAAGACCATTTTCCTTTGCAATTTATGGATCACATGTTAGAAAGACTCGCAGGAAATAAATACTTATGTTTTCTCGATGGTTTCTTTGGATATTTCCAAATTCCAATCGATCCTATGGATCAAGAAAAAACAACATTCACTTACCTTTTCGGAACATACACTTACAATCGAACGCCTTTTGGTTTGTGTAATGCTCCCGCTACTTTCCAAAGGTACATGTTAGCTATCTTTCATGATATTATTGAAGAATCCGTCGAAGTATTCATGGACGACTTCTTCGTCTTTGGAAACTCTTTCGATCATTGCCTAAATAACCTTGATAAAATGCTCCAACGTTGCAAGGATGCAAATATTGTCCTTAACTTGGAAAAATGTCAATTTATGGTTAAAGAAGGAATTATGCTTGGACACAAAGTGTCCAGTGCAGGCCTTGAAGTTGACAAAGCCAAAATCGAGGTAATCTCTAAACTTCCACCCCCTACTAATGTCAAAAGCATCAGAAGCTTTTTAGGACATGTCGGTTTCTATCGACGTTTCATTAAAGACTTCTCAAAAATTGCCCGTCCTCTTACTAAGTTGCTTGAAAAAGATACTTCATTCGAATTCAATGACGAATGTCACAAAGCATTTAATTCATTAAAAAAACTCACATGTACTCCTGTGATCGTGAGCCCAAACTGGAATCTTCCATTTGAGCTTCTGTGTGATGCAAGCGATTTTGCAGTTGGATCAGTCTTAGGTCAAAAAGATGGGAAACACGTTCACCCCATCTATTTTGAAATCAAAACCCGCGATGCATCTCAGCAAAAATATACGGTTACTAAAAAGGAACTTATGGCTGTAGTCTTTGCATTTGAAAAATTCCGACCTTATCTGATATTATCCAAAATGATCGTCTACACCGATCACTCAGCTCTAAGACACTTATTCAAAAAACAAGATGCTAAGCCATGTTTTATACATTAGATTATGCTCTTACAAGAATTTGATATAGAGATTAAAGATAAGAAAGGTACAAAAAACTTTGCCGCCGACCACTTATCTCGGATTGAAAATGATGAGACAAACGATGACAGTGATGTCAACGATAACTTCCTAGAGAAACTCTTATGGAAATAACCACTAATGACAAACCATGGTTCGCAGACTTTGCAAACTATTTGGTAGGTGATGTTATACCTAAAGGGATGACGTACCAACAAAATAAAAAATTCTTCTTCGACCTCAAAAACTATTTTTGTGAAGACCCTTACCTTTTCAAAGTATGTTCAAACGGTATGATCAGACGCTATTTCTCAGGACCAGAAACTCAAACCATTATAGATTAATGTCACCATGGACCAGCCGATGAACATTATAGACTAAACACCACAGCTAAAAAGTCATAGACTCGGGCTTTTACTGGCCAACAATCATCAAAGAAGCTCATACTCTTGTTTGCCTTTGCGAAGCATGTTAAAAAAACAGGGAATATATCCAAACTTTATGAAATGCCCTTAAACAACATTCAAGTATGCGAAATTTTTGACATATAGGGTATTAACTTTATGGGACTATTAGCCTTACTATTTTGTAAAGCTGGCGTCTTACACGTGAATTGGACTAGCTATAGACCAACTGCTATACGCAAGGACTATTATTGTAAACGAGGTATAGTTAGCTTTAGTACAGGCTATATATACCCCCATGACTCTCCATGGAGGGTGTGGAAGTTCATTACTTATTTTCTCTTTCTATTCTAATAAACACAAGTTTCTCTTTCACCCTTTCTCTACTTTCTCTACTTTCTCTCACTAGAAATAAACATGTATCATCTTCTTTGGTTTGATCAATCCCGACCCCCCCCCTGAATAGGTGAATCACTAGTCTTACGAGTGGTATCATAGCTAACCGGGGGTGTTTTGTACTTGTGTTGTGTTGTTTCGTGACTTAGAGCTTATTCAAGCTTATTTCTTAGCTTATTTTGTCCTTGTGTTTGTTCGTTAAGCCACGGCTTATTGTTATGTTTTGGAGTAGTTTGTGGCAGATTGAGCTTATTTTGTGGCTTATTTAAAGCTTAATAAGCTCATGACTTTAGTTGGTCTTGGTTTATTTAAAGCTTTATCATAGCTTATAAGCTTATTTCGTTGGTCTTGGCTTTCGTTCTCATCCTTATCTTTACTAACTCTAACCCGAAAAGCTTAGTACTTTTTTGATTATTCTTATAATTAGCTTAGTTTTTCTTGAAATTCAGAGCTTATTTCATTGTTTGAATAACTTACTTAGCTTATTTTCATGACTTATTTAGGTTGCAAGGAAGAGGTTTGCTAAAGAAAGTACACTATTTTGATTTTTAGTCCAAAACAAGGAAGAAAACAAAAAGTACACTGACAACGGTTTGTCAGTGGTCCTAGCGGTTTGTCAATGGTCCCAGCAGTTTGTCACAGCGGTTTGATATAGGTTCACATCAGTTTATACTTAACAGCGGTTTGCCTAAATGAAACTCCGGCGGTTTGAAAAGCCAACATCGGTTTGCTTATTAGACAGCGGTTTCTTGTTTGGATAGTGGTTTAATAAACAACGGTTTGGTATAAACCAATGCGACAGTGGTTTGACTATTTTGGCAGCGATTTGTTCACCGGAAGGACAGCGGTTTGGCAAACATAATAGGCAGCGGTTTGCTTGAAAACTTGGCAGCGGTTTACCCAAAAGTGGCAACGGTTTGCCTATTCTCATAGTGGTTTATTATTTGAATGATCTTTTCTAATTGGGCTATTGGTTTACTAGGATTATCGGATTAAGCTGGGTTTTAAAACAAGCTCTTGTCGGGTAAAGTATAAATGAGCGGGTTTTATTACTTGGACGGGCCGTGCTTATGTTAACTATTTTGAGCCGATATCCGTTAACCATCAAAAATCATGAACAACAACACAACAAACACAATACATTACACTAAAACGATCCTTATCAAAATTCACCTTCACTCTTAATGGCTAGTATTGAATTTTACATGACTATAGAGTTTTTGTCCGATGTTATTGATTTGGGATTGAAGTAGACTTTCACGAGAGTATACTTATTTCGTCTTTGATTTTCTCTACAACAAAGATAACTTGTTCGGGCACATACGGTTTGTGATGAAGACTAGATTTATCTAGTTATACCTGATGTAAGGAGTTACGTTGTAGTACTCACGGGTTATAACTATCACTTTAGAGATTTGCCTCTGCACCATTCTTCGTCACACGAATAGTACAAGATTAAGTCATAAACTTAGGATTTTGCTTTATTCTCAAGTTCATTTTATCAGGTTGTCTCCATCAGTGGTCATCAGTATTAGCTGACAGAATAGATAAGGGGATTTAGATCGGGTTGATCAAGAGAGATTTGTAAAGAGAGTACTGACATCTTCTCATAGAGTATTGCTTATGCAATCATAGGCTATGAAGCTAAGTAAGCAGTTCCAGTTGGCATATAATGTACACATGTGTAGGATGATTTCTCAGTTAGTCATCATCCTGGAGGGAGAAATGTATACATCCGGTACTTAGTTGATTCTTTATGTTACCGTTTTGATGTTACAGTTTCGACTACATAGCAGGATAAATTGCTTTCACTCGGGACATAGTTGACTTTGGTGAAACAATTTAAATGGGTACATCCGGAACTTAGTTGACTTTGATGTTACCGTTTAGACTACTTAGAGGGATAAATTGCGTACACTCGGGACTTAATTGTCATCGCCGCTGGTGACAAAATAATGTTTTAGTTGCACGAGTTAGACGAATTTCGCCATCAAGCATATGAATACTCTCATTTATACAAAGCAAGAACCAAAGTCTGGCACGACAGAAAACTCAAAATGAGAAATGAATTCAAACACGGAAACAAAGTGCGGTTATTTCATTCTATGTACAAATTTAAACAGCCAAAACTCAGATCTCGATGGCTTGGACCATATGTAGTAAAACATCAATATCCATCCGGATACGTTAAACTATATGGAAAAGATGGCAAGACGTACATTGTTAACGGCCATCGACTCAAACTCTACCATGAAGAAGATAATGACCCAAGGGAAGAACTTACTCCCTTCTTTCCCAAAGAATGAACCCTAGAAGTACTAGTCTAGCTAATGACTCATTTTAGAATTAAGCGCTTCTCAGGAGGCAACCCGTGCTTTAATTGAAGTGTGGAGGAGTCCCTTCTCCTCTGTTTTATTTTTCTAAAAAAGACAAAAATATTTTCTTTTTGTGTGCTTTTGTGTGTTTACTCTTATGCAGGTAACATAGACTAGACCTGGAAAATTATGGCGTTTGCCTCTCTTAAGCTATATATATGCCTCAAGAAGTACCGTTTTCCTTTAATTTTCCCTATTTTTTATATTTATTAGTTCTCACATTGAGGGCAATGTTCAACTTAAGTGTGAAGGGGAGACAAATAAGCAAAATTAAAATTAATCATATCCCTCAATGTTTGCCTTGTAATCTAGCCAAAATTGTCAATTGGTATTTTATGAAAAATCTTTAAAAATAAATATATATGCTTTTCTTCCAAAAAATTAAAAACATACACTCTTAATAAGGCAAATCCAACCGGATTGACACAATAACTAGCACAAACCAATCCACTAAATTGTGATAATTAAACCTTAAAGAATTCGGGTATCCACCTTTGATACATAAGATAATTTTTACCTTTAGCTTGTTCGAGTTAAGGTTTGAATGCAATTGCAAGTGTCTCATCCGTCGTCACGGCCATGTATTCGTAATTTGTTACCTTTTCTGGAGCATTGGTATTGGTTGAAAATTATATGAGAATCCCGGTAATTTAGTAGCTTCAGAACTTGTGCTTGATTATCATTTACTAACCGCAGTGAGGTTAATTTATAGACAAAATCATATGATAAGAGGTAAAATAAATCCCGCGTAACTCTTGTATCTGCAATCACTCCTTTTTAGTGCTAATCTGCTAAAGTATCCAAAGTTGAAGAAAAACGCTCAATGATAGAAATTATGTGCCAACCTTAGTTATCAAATTTGGTAAAAAAACAAAAAATATAAAATATAAAATATAAAAGTTCAAAGTATAAGGATTATGTTAGCACATGGAATTGATACATGTTATTCACCCTCATCACCATCACATTTTGCCTCTTTGAGATTTTTGTCTAGGTGCTCACTCCGCAACGGGCATGTTTATGTGTCTCGTACAAGCCTATGGTAGCTATCTAGATTATGTATGTGAAATTGAGTGACTTCATAATATAAACCTTATCTAAGTGGCTTGAGTGAATATAAATCAAACACATTCCCCATGTGAGGTGCTCTGTTATATGTTTATGCCTGAAAAGTTATAAACACTGTAAACACTTGTTATATTTAAAATTTTCTCCACGTCACAATAAATGAATCTTGATTTCTCGCTTTAATTGCTTAAGGGTAAGAAATAGCTAAGTGTGGAGGGATTAGATAACGCCTTAATTATACATGTTTTCAGCAGCGTTATTGTATCTATTTATATCATTTCTCGTGAACTTTCGAAACTTAAAAGCATGAAATATGTGCAGGTTCACTTGAAGACATCTCAAGCTCAAAAAGACTAAAGACACAAGTATTTTACACCTTACGGAATACATAGATTGAAGAAGATAATACTAAGTCCAAAAATCAGGCAAAGCACGCCGCACTTCTCAGGAAGTACGCCGCACTTCAGGACGAAGTTAATGAAGGACAGTTAATACCCAAAGTACACCGCACTTCTACATCATATGCTCCGTACTTCATCTCAGCATTAAAGTTGTACGCATTAAAGAAGCAAAGTTCGCCGCACTTCTTAAGGAAGTGCGCCGCACTTTTGCCCTCGCTCAGCCTATAAATTGAGAGAAAATTTTCTCATTTCTAACACATTCAAACACACTTGTACAATAAATATCTCTCAATAATCTTGATCAATTTCTAGAGTTTAGCATGAAATTCTGGGAATAATGAAGATCATCATCATAGCATCTAGTTAAATAAAGTTTCCATACGAATTCGTACTTGTGAAAGTGGCGTTCAATCCATTTCTCAATCCGAATTTTGTATGTTTCTTGTTTT
>BQNB010203495.1:0-10758 GCA_026074375.1 Tanacetum coccineum | reverse complement strand
ATGTGATCTTTAAGACTCTATGTTCAACTCTTTCCTTCATGTGCAAAACAATTTTGAATCTCGGAGCACATGTGTAGGGGGGGTATTTCAAAATGTCTGTATCAATGGTTTTATGGTTCGATCTCTATACCCAACAACCAATTAACTCACGACGTTGATGAAGTCATAAGTGTTGATCCCACGCCTTGATCGATTCTTTATGATATAAAGAGTTTGTTACCTTGGAAGAATCCAAAATAACAAAGATTGAGACTTTGTATGTATACCAAAGTGTATGCGGAATCTACACTTTGATACTCTAGAGAAGTTTATTAATGAAACAGTAATGACCACACACAAACAATGAACACAAAACTCACTGCTTCAATATTATTAAATAATACGAGTACTCTTGAAGTACTGGGGTTACAAACCTTGAAGCTATTACAAATTTTCTCTAAATGTATCTCTAAAAGTTCTAAGTTACTCTACACTTGGGATCTCCTTTTATAGAAATACAAGGAGCCCTTTACAAAGATATCAGCCTATCATTTAGGTTCAGTTACAATTCAAATATAAATATCCGAAATACTCTCCATGCATTCTTATCTTCAGTTCATCAGCTTTGACCATTTAGCAGTACTAACTCCTTCTACTAGCAGTATTAAGTAACCTTGGCAGTACTAACTTTGTACTGGCAGTACTAACTCCTTTAGTACTGTTGGCAGTATTAAGTCATATGAAGATTTATTCCTAACAATCCTCCCCTAAACTTGTGATTGTCCTTTAAATCATCAAGTTTCTTCTGAATAAAATCTTCTAGTCTTCTTCCTCTGCTGATGATTCTTTCAAACAATTCTGTCACTTCTGAACTTGAGATCTTATAAACCTGAGGAGTTCAAATGCCTGTGAGCTCTCATGATCTACCTCCAATTTTTTACTTAACATCTTTGTTAACATCTCTTGGCTTAAAGGATACTTCTTCTCTGTCAACATATGAATTGCCAATCCATTTTCCATCAGCAAAATATGGATACCACAAAAATCACATAATCTCCAGCTTAAAAGATTGTATTCATGCTGATCTCTCCAAATCTCATTATCTTCATCAGGCTCAAACAAAGTATGTAGATCTCCCCAAAGCATCAGATCAAACCCTTTTGGTCTTGAAGTACTATATCTTTCCTTGACTAATCTGTACAATTCTTCTACATCTAATCTATCAAAGTCTTTAAGCATCTCACTCAGTGAAACCAATTGCTTTTCCTCTGTTTTTGTAGACTGTTCGATTTGGTGGAGGATTATTGGGTGTTTTGAGTAGGATGTGTTTTATGATGTAAACTGGTTGTTGTTGAGCAACAAGTGCAATGTGATTAGCAGTACGTGCTAGCTTTTAGCTCTTATCCTCTTTGTACTTCATCTGGTGTTGCGTTTCAGAATGTACTAAAGCTTGTAATATTGGAGGACAATCTTAGCTCTTGACTCTCCTTAACAGAGTGTCACAAACCTTTGGCATTATGGTTGTAGTTGAAAGTAAGACTGGACTTAACTGTTGATTTGTAACATGACACTGATTTTTTGACACGCTTCATTCATCATCTGTATAAAAACCGTGAGTAAGTTCGATTCAAGTGATCTCCATCCCGTGATGTGAATTTTCCAAACTCCTAATATAAATTGGTTTACATGATCTTGAACATTGATTTACTTACCCTTGTTTCAAAGACCTTTAAATGGCTTTCTCATTTCACATGCATTCGGACAGCATCAAATGTGGAGTAGATAGCGTTTGCTATCCCTGTTAGTATGATCTGAAGTAGGCTTCGCTTCCCAATTCAGTTGATCTCGTATGTCTTGTAGTAAACATTCTTATAGTACTCCATATACCTCTTGTAGTAGTTTCTGAAATACCTTAGCAACTGAACTGTTTTTTTCAGCCCATTGATTCATGTTGGTGGTTTTTTGGAGACAGTGGTGGATGATGTTCACTGTTAGGTTTGGTGTCAATGTATCTACTTGATTCTGATTCCACTGTATGTAAATTACACCGGTGCTACATTGGTAGACGATCTTTGCTACCCGATTCTATGATAGCATTATGAAGAAGAAAAATAAAAAGCATTCGATGATTGAGTTTGCATGTGTGGTATTTGAATATTTGACATTTTGATGAAGTTCTTGTAAATGGATATCGGATCTTAAGTGTTATGAAGTGATTGATTGTGGTTTTTTAAATGATTTAACGTTCACGGGATTTTACAAATCTTTGATTAAAACTGAGAAAATAATCGTATCTTTCGCGGGATTTTACAAAATCAAAAAGAAACCATGAATGAATAATTAATTGAGGTTTCAAGTATGCTTAAGTTGATTGTTGGTTTGATTTGGTTTGAGACAAAACGCAATGAAGAAGAAATTTTGCCAGAGTTTATGTCCAACAATACACAATATAGGTCTTCAAGGTAGACAAAACGCAGGAAGCAAATCGCAGTAAGGCACCTTAGACAAAATGCAGTGAATTCTTGAGACAAAACGCAACCAAGAAATGAAATGGACAGAGTCTCCCCTAGGCAAAACACAATAAGGGTCTTCAATTAGGCAAAACGCAATGGCAAATCGCAACCGGTAAAATCAACCAAAACGCAGAGGCAAAACGCAATAACCAAAACGCAGAGGCAAAACTCAGAACCAAAATGCAGAGGCAAAATGTAAGACCAAAACGCAGAGGCAAAAAGCAATAACCAAAACGCAGAGGCAAAACGCAGAACCAAAACGCAGAGGCAAAATGAGAGACCAAAACGCAGAGGTAAAAAGCAAGATATCTTTGGGCAAATCGCAACGAATGAAGCAAAACGCAATCAAGAACACCCCTTCAGTTAGTCAAAACGCAGCCAAGAAAAAATCACCAAACTTTCTTGAAAGCTATGAAATGATGTTAAAACCACCTAGTAATGATGCACGGGATAGTTCTTAGCCCGAAAGTACAAATCTTTAACACCTTTAACCACAAACAAAGATCAAATGTTGATTTTTTTCTTGCTATTTTCGAACCAAAAAAACCCACGAATTTCACACAAAACAAACACTAAACACCCCTTTAGCTCTGGTACCACATGTTAACCATAAGATTTCACTAACAAAAGACATGATCCGGAGGTCGGGGAGGATTGAACAAATGTTTAGCCATATTATTTAGTGAGAGAAAGGAAAGATGTGTGTTTTCTAGAGAGAGAAACACACACACCTTATTACAAGTGTTTTTCCTCACCCCTCCATGGAAGTATGGAGGGGATATATATAGCCCGGGACACGATCTACTTACTACACTTGACATTTCTAGTCCCTGCGTGTCTGGCTAATGTATACTAATGTAATTCCGTATTAGCCAACATATTTTAAGGCTAACAGATTGCGAAGGTGTCTTGTCATCATCTGGGGGTGAGGTTTGAGTGGGGTTGAGTGGGTTTTTGTTGTGGTGCAAGGTTTATTGAAAGGGATGGATGAATAGTAAAAATGGCGGGAAATGGTTTAATTGAGTGAGTTGGGGTAACGGGTTGAGGGGAAAAAGGGTATAGGGACTAACTATGTAATGGTTAGGGACTAACTATGTTAGTCCCCAAGGACTAACGGTGTAAAAGGGTTAGGGACTAATGGGGAAATAGATTTAACGGGTGTTAGGCTTAGGTGTAATGGGCTTATATTAATGTTGGGTCGGTTATGAATGGTTTTCGACTTTGGGCTTTTTAAACTATAAGGCTTATAGATAAAGCTTTATGGGTTGACCCGGCCCATTAACTTGGGTGTGGGTTGGCCCATTTAAGATAAACACGTCTTCAACTTTGATTTTTCACGCTCATTCCAATCCCGTGCTTGGTTTTGGCTTCGTTTTTGTCCTTTAGTGAATATCCATTACCTGCAAAACACAAATAGCAAAACACACATATATTTGGCATTTTATGTCCGTTTTTGGTCATTTAGGCTCGTTTTATTAGGTAAAAGGTATGCGTAATTAAGCACATACCAATACCAAATCATAATCAAGTGTAAAAATCCATTTTACAAGTAAATAAGTTTCTTAGATGGTGATTAACTATACAAACATCATATATGCATAAAATCACAAATGTAAAGAGATTAAGGTTTTTAGATGACCTTAATATAATGTAGGATGATGAAAAATATAATCTAAACCCTTGTTTAGATATTATACCCAAGCTTCCAATACTTAGAAAACCCTAACTTTCAAGAAAACCCTAATCTTAAACCTTTCTTGTTTAACCCTTGTAAACTCTAAACCAAGCCTTTAAACCTTCTTGGTATACCTTAGATATGATGTAGGAATACTTGGAAATGTGATAAATAAAATTTGGAAAACTTTGTTAATCACCCATCAAGGTAATAGCCAAGTCAAAGATAATAAGATCGACCTTTTGGTTCAACAATATGAACAATTCGTCATTTCCGAAGACGAATCTACAAATAGTGCTTTTGCTAGATTTAATACTATTATTACTTGTCTTAAAGCTCTTGATGAAGGTTATTCTAGTAAGAACTACGCAAGGAAGTTTCTTAGGGCTCTACATCCTAAATGGAGAGCAAAGGTCACGACGATTGAAGAGTCGAAAGACTATTGATTTAAAGGCTAAGAAAGAATCTAGTGATGAAGAGTGTTCGACTTCTGGTAGCGAAGACGAAGAATACGCCATGACGGTAAGAGACTTCAAGAAGTTCTTTAAAAGAAGAGGTAGATTCGTGAGACAACCTCAGAATGACAAAAAGATGTTCCAAAGAAGCCGTGATGACAAGAACGGTAAAAGTGATAGAAAATGCTTTAGGTGCGGCGACCCGAATCATCTGATTGAAGAATGTTTAAAACCACCAAAAGATAAGAACCAAAGAGCTTTTGTCAGAGGCTCTTGGAGCGATAGCGGTAAAGAAGATGATGAGAAGGTCAAAAATGAAATGTGTCTTGTAGCTCATGCATCAAGTGAGGTATGTTCCGAATCATCTTACTTTAGTGATGAAAACTCATCAATTGATGATTTAGCATTAGACAACGAATATGATAAGTTATGCAAAATGAGTCTAAAGATAATCACTAAGAACAAAAGGTTAAAAGCTACTAGAAATAGTCTAGAAAACAAGCTTAGAGAAGTAAAAGATAAATTATCCACACTCGAGAAAAACAAGAGACTTGATCTCGATTGTGCAAAGTGTCATACGCTCAAAATTGAGAATGAAAAACTCAAAGAAGAATCCACTAGATTAAATAAATTTGAAAAGAGTACACATTGCTTAAATGAAATGTTAAGTAGTCAATAACCCTCCAATGATAAATTAGGTTTAGGGTTTAATTCATTTGAATCATCATCTAGTGGAACTAAGGAAATAAAATTTGTAAAAGCTCAAAAAAAGGTGTCCTCTGATGGAGGTCCCATAAATATGGGCGACCCCCAAAGTGCCCAGGCGGCCCCTAAAATAATTATTGGGCCGTCACCAGCAACGCCTGGATCTGAGAAAAGTGTGTCTTTTCAAAAATCTATTTTGGGTCCTAGACCAAAACACATAATTGTAAACAAAGCCAAAGTTCCCGTTGTTAGTGACAATGAAGTTAAACAATTCTATAATCCATTGTCAAAACCCGGAGTTGGATTTTCGAAACTAAACTTTAGATCAAAAACTCTACCTCCTAGAAGAGTCAATAATAATTATCCTCGTGCCAAAACACCACAACCAAAAAGGAACATTAGTCGACAAATCAACCTCATGGCTTTCGTGTAACTTGGAACAACTTTCCACATCAAAGTTACATGCCATGGGAAATGTGTTCTCTATTTCCTCATCCCAACCAATTGCATCAAATGCAAGAGATGTTTAGCACTAACAATTTTGGACCCATGAGATATTGGGGACCAAATGTTTGAGTTATTGTACTATATAAATAAATGTGCCTTGGAGTTGACTTTGAACCCGACGAATGGATCAAGGATAGCAGATTCTCAAAACATATGACGGGTAACCGAAAGTTCTTCTCTACTTACAAGGCATACAATGGAGGTAACGTTATTTTTTGTAGTAATCTTCACGGTAACATCATTGGTAAAGGTAAGATTTCTAATGACTCTCTCAAAATAGATAATGTAGAACATGTTGATAACTTAATATTTAACTTGCTAAGTATAGGATAAATATGTGATAATAAGTGTAAAGTAACTTTCTCTGAACATGATAGTGAAATCACTAAGGATTGTAAAGTCATATGTAGAGGTATTAGGAAGAAAGGCTTATATGTGATGAAATTGGGAAATAAGCCAAAGGATCAAATTTGTCTAGCAACGATTGATGAAAATTCCACATTGTGGCATAGGAGATTAGGTCATGCAAACATGCGTCTCATTCAATCATTGGCTTCTAAGGTATTAGTTAGAAACCTACCTAAGCTTAAGTTTGATCAACATTTTTGTGATGCTTGCAAAATGAGAAAACAAGCTCACGCTAGTGACAAAGCTAAGAATATAGTCTCAACGACTAGATGCTTATAACTTCTGTATATGGATATACGCTAGGTATACTTGGACTAGATTCCTTAAGGATAAAACCGAAGCTTTTGATCAATTCGAAATATTTAGTAGGAAAATCCAAAACCAACTAGGTTGTTCTATAGTGTCAATAAGAACCGACCACGGTAGAGAATTTGATAATGAGGTGTAATTTGGAGAGTTTTGTAATGCCAACGGTATTACACCGTAGACACTTAAACATACATTCTCAACCGAATCCTTATTAGAGCCATTCTAGGAAAAAAAACCTTACGAACTCTTAAGAGGAAGGAAACCTACGTTAGATTATTTTAGAGTGTTTGGAAGAAAGTGCTTCATTTTGAACACCAAAGACTATCTTACCAAGTTTGACCCAAAGTTATACGAATGTGTCTTTTTAGGTTATTCTCAAAATAGCAAAGCTCACATCATCCTAAACAAACACACTAGGAAAGTCGAAGAATCACTTAAAGTGACATTCGATGAAACTCCTCCACCTTCTAAGACATCACCCTTGGTGAATGATGACTTAGATGAAAAAGAAGCAATTAAGGTTACCGAAAAGAAAAACCTAGAAAACAACATTGTGGATGAAACTTTAGAGATTGATGAAATAGTCAACATTAAGAAATCTAGGAACCATCCATTAGAAAATGTCATAGGAAACCTTAACCAAAGAACCCTTAGATCACAAGCCCAAAACCAAAGTAACTTCTTTTGTTTTATATCAACTATAGAACCAAAGAAAGTAAAATAAGCCTTAACGGATGATAGTTGGATAGTCGCAATGCAAGAAGAATTAAATCAATTCATTGCTAACGACGTTTGGGAGTTAGTTCCATAACCTAGAAATATGACAATCATAGGAACTAAGTGGGTATTTAGAAATGAGTTAGACGAGAACGGTGTTGTTTCTCGAAATAAGGCTAGGTTAGTTGTTCAAGGCTATAATCAACAAGAAGGCATCGATTATGATGAAACATATGCTCCAGTTGCTAGACTTGAGTCTATTAGGATATTATTAGCTTATGCTTGTGCGTTAGATTTTAAACTATTCCAAATGTATGTAAAAAGTGCATTCCTAAACGGTTTTATCAATGAGGAGGTATACGTGGTACAACCTCCGGGATTCATTGATTTCGAAAAACCGGATCATGTTTATAAATTAAAGAAAGCTTTGTATGGTCTTAAACAAGCACCCAAAGCTTGGTATGATAGATTAAAAGCTTTCCTTATTAAACATGAATATAAAATGGGAATGGTAGATAACACACTTTTTACTAAGAAAAAAAGTTCAAATCTCATCATTGTTCAAATATATGTCGATGACATTATATTCGGTTTGACTTGTCAAGACATGTGTGATGAATTTGACAAAATCATGCATGACGAGTTTGAGATGAGCATGATAGGAGAATTTAACTTCTTCTTTGGATTACAAATAAAACAAATGGAAGATGGTATCTTTTTTAATCAATCTAAGTATATTAAAGAAATGCTTAAGAAATTTGGTCTAGAAGATTCTAAACCAATGAAAACCCCCATGTCCTTCGATACTAAACTCACTAAAGATGAAATGTGTGAGTCGGTAGATAGTACCAAGTATCGAGGCATGATAGGTAGTTTATTATACCTAACGAAAAGTAGGACCGATATCATGTTTAGTGTCTGCCTTTGTACCCGCTTCCAAGAGGCTCCCAAAACCTCTCACATTGAAGCGGTTAAGTGTATTTTTCGATACATTAAAGGCACTACGCACTTAGGATTATGGTATCCTAAGGGGACTGGCATAGAAACCATAGTATATGCCGACTCTGATCATGCGGGAGATTATGTGGATCGAAAAAGCACTAGCGGTATTTGTACGTTCGTGGGATGTTGTTTGACATCTTGGTTCTCGAAGAAACAAAACGCTCTTGCTATATCCACTACCGAAGCTGAATACGTAAGCGCTGGAAAGGCATGTCAACAAGCACTATGGATGAAACAAGCTCTCATCGACTACGACGTACGACTCGACGACGTTCCTATCATGTGTGATAACAAAGGTGTGATTGACCTTAGCAAAATCCCAGTGCAACATTCTCGTACCAAACACATCGAAATTCGTCAACACTTTCTTCTTGATAATGTCCCGAAAGGACATATCTCAATCGAAAAAGTGCTGTCCGTCGACAATATTGCTGACATTCTCACTAAACCCCTTAGACGTGAATCTTTTAACTATCTACGTCTTAGTTTAGGAATGATGGAACACATTCCATAAATCATATTAGTCCGTTTCTTCTTTTTCTGTCTCAATTCTAGTCTGTGTTCCATTTCGTGTCATGACAACTTAAACACTTCATCCGAAGTACTTTAAGCATCTTTAATACGCAAAATGCAAATTAAAATGTCATTCCTCTTAGTAAAATTTTAGTCAAAAACTGAGTCCAAAACTCTTTACTGAGGGCGGCCCCCATACCATAGGCGGCCCCCCAATATATTTAGGACCGCCAGGCATTATGGGACCGCCATCAGCAGAACCCCTTATTTTACACTTGGGTTAATAGACAAAGAAGTTACTATACTTTCCCAAAAAGTTCGCCTAAGTTACTCAACTTTCATTTTGTTCACTTAGGTTACTGAACTTTTGATAAACATACACCCCTATAATTTCAATGTTAATCCGAGCAACTTGGACGTATATTTTTAGGTAAGTTAAGTAACATAAATGTCATGTTTTCACAAGTTCAATGATGTTTACGTATATTTTTGCAAAGTTGAGTAACCCCAAATGTCATGTTTCTTAAGTTTAGTAACCTAAGTGAACAAAATGAAAGTTTAGTAACTTAGGCGAACTTTTTGAGAAAGTATAGTAACTTCTTTGTATAATAACCCGTTTACACTTAGTCAAAAAAAATCAAACCACAAAAACAAACACCCCCTTTCGTACTGCAAGTGACGAACACGATTCAAACAACCCAAAAACTCAAAATCAACCACTAAAACTATAATTGAAGATCAAATCAACACATATAATCATTCACAACATCTTAAAGATCATCAATTGTAAGTCATTTCATCTATTTTCTTTCAATTTGAGTCTAGGGTTCATGATCAACACAAAAATTGAAATTGGGGATTTTTTTATTTTTCTTTCAATTTTGTACAATGTAAAGCTAATATGCTTCCCATAGACATATGATTTGCATATATTAGTGAGCTTGTAGAAAAATTGATTTTGAACCAAAACCCCAATTTTATTTTCAAATCACTCATGTTAGGAACATAATAAAGTTGTTATGCATTGTTAACCCAACCTAAAAACGTTTTCAAACACATGCATAATGATATCATGAACAAATTTTGTGATACATAATTTATACGTATTTTTCGACTTGTTTGGATGAGAAAAATCAAATTAAGGAGCGTTTGGATTAACTCTTAGGATTTTATTTTTAGGTCGAGTTAATCGTTATTCTACATTTGTTGCATATAGGCACACACTAGGCATCTCGTTAAATGAAGGAACCTCACTAAAATTATCTTTTCCAATTTTATGTGAAATGACTTTGGAAGATGAATTACGGTACACAAAATCATACGTTCCAACAATCTCAAATGAAAACTATATTCCTAATATCCTAAAACCCACCATTCAAAACCTAGAATGTAGGTCAATCCATGAAGGTCTCCCTATATCTCCTGAATCCACTAAATACGATAACATTCAAACCCTTTTTCAAGTCATCAAACTTTTAAAAATATATGAACTCTATGAAGAAATTTGTCCAAGATTTCTGCTTGAATTTTATTCCTCAATAGAAATCACCAAAGATAACAATCTAAACTTCTTCTTAACATTTTGGGCATTGAAAAAAATATTTAAGTTCACTAGTGTAGATCTATGCCTTATTATGCCTCTATGATAATCTACTTTCTATTGTAATGTTTCATACAAATAGTGTATGAATTTGTCATTGCTCGTATTAGATCTAGTTTTATTTTATGTTGTATGAATGTATTAGTTGCATTTGCTATTGTATGAGTTTCTTGTTGGTAGAATGAAACTCTTTTTTGGGTGACTTAAATATAATGTGTTACTTTAGAAGATATTTGTCTTTCACTTGTACCTCTAACTTTGTTTTGTAGCAAATAAATTTCGTGAGATCGATCCCTTGGTGCCCCAAAACTAGGTGGAGCTCACATCAAGAGGGAGTCTTGATATCGTCGATTTATTTCTTCCTATAACAACTCG